>PVJD01016793.1:0-19742 GCA_004026545.1 Mormoops blainvillei
ATCGTGATCTGATTTTGATTATTATACTGTTTTTATAAGAGAATATCTTTGTAACTCTCAAAATACTTTATTCTAAAATTTTTACCATTTTATTATTTTTGTTACTGTTATTTTTCAACATCAACAGTATGAGAAAGAAGGAAGTTTGTCTCTCAATGGCCCATTAACCTTTTTCCTGCTTTTAAACTTAATTTTAATTGAAGTATAGTTGATATTCAATACTATATTAATTTCAGTGCACAACATAGCGATTTGATATTTGTATTCTTTATTATGTGATCACCACAGTAAGCTCACTAACCATGTAACCATGCAAAGTTATTACAATAATATTGAGTATGACATCCCCATGACTTACTGCTTTTGTAACTGGATGTTTGTACCACTTATGCCCCCTCCCTGTTTTTACCCATCCCTCCAGCCCTCTGGCAACCTTCGGTTTGTTCTCTGTGTGTATTAATTTGTTTCTGGTTTGTTTGTGGTTTTTTTTTAGATTCCACATATAAGTGAAATCATATAGTTTTTGTCTTTCTGTCTGACTTATTTCACTGAGCATAATACCCTCTAGGTCTAACCATGTTCTATTCTCAAAATATTTTAAAAATTGTGTGTGTGTGGAGAGAGAAGGAAACAGAGATAAACATTTTTTGAAACTATTTTTAAAACCTTTTGTAAGTCTGAAATTATATAAGAATAAAAACTACAAGGTTGTGGTTTCAATCCCCAGTCAGGGTACATACAACAATTAACCAATGTGTGCATGTGTAAGTGAAGCAACAATCCCTTTCTCTCTCTCATTCTCTCTCTCTAGAATCAATAAAAATTTTAAAAATAATAAAAAGTAAAATATAAAAATGTTTATCTAAACAAATGTTCACTAAAGTTCACTTACCCAACATCTACACACACTTGTTACCATTTCAGTCTTTGGAAAAAAAACACTGTGTAACATGATACAGTTATTCTTCAAAAAAAACAAAAATGCATTCACACCTCTCCAATGAGAAAAATCCTAAAGCCTCATAACTTGTTGCACCCAGATCCAAGCCCAGGGATAATGGTTCATCCTAATTAGCAAGGATTTTGAATGAGGACATTTGGGGAAATGGACACAAACCAGATTTAGGGATGTGGTATGTGGACATCTTGGGACTGGGTCAAGAGCATGAGACTCTTAGCATTAGATGTAAATACTCACCAATAAGCTCTCAGTAATAAAGTGGGCAATAAGACCCACTCAGGGGAGGCCCGTAAGCTTCTTTTCTCAGCTACTCCTGTGCTTGCTCAATGGGCACCTGTACAAAGTGATCAGGGTGGCATGAGCAGAGGTTATGCATGAAGCATGGCTTCAGCAATATAGTTTCCCTTTACACAGGCTGATGTGACTACCCCCACTGCTGAATTCCCAAGTTGGCAACACTACACTGAGTTCCTGATATGTACCAATTGATCTCAAGGGGACCAATCAAGTAGCTGAGGTTAATTAATTTGGACCCATTATATCATGGAGGAGTTAGTTGGTTTTATGATTCCTCTGACATAAATGAGTAGTATAGATATGCCTGCAGCACTTCTGTCAGCACCACCATCTGTGATCTTACAGAATGCCTCAAAGTTGTAAAATTTCACGTAACATCACTTCTCATCAAGGGACTCGTTTTAAACCTAAGTGTGGTGATTGGCTTATACCCACAGAATTCACTGGTTTTATCATGCACTCTATCACTCAGAAAAATAGGTTACCCTTATACCATGAAATATCACTGTACTGAAGATAGTTAAGCCACCAGTTGAGAGACAACACCTTGTGTGTCAGAGGAGCTGTCCTAAAATACATATGTTCTGAACTAACCACCAATATATATGATGCCATATAGTCAACAACCAGAATTCCTAGGTCTATGTACAGAAGTATGGAAGCTGTTTGTAAAGATCTATTCATGAAATGTTTGTTTCTGGTCCCTGCAACTTTGGGCCTTACTGGTTTAGAATTTTCAGTACCCAAAGAAGGCATGTTTCTACTGGGTTACTCAACAATGATTCTGTTGATTTGGAAGTTGAGATGGCCACCTGACCATTTTGGAATCCTCATGCCAATTGACAAATATGTAAAAATGGGGGCTTTTGTACTGGCAATGGTGATTGATTTCAATTTTCAAGAGGAAGACAGGTTGCTGCTAGATAATGGAGGCAGAAAGGAACGTATGTGGAGACCAGGGTATCTTTTAGGGTACCTTATCACATCCCAAAGTGGTAAAAATTACTAGGTAACTATAGCAAACCCACTCAAGTAAGGTTACCAATTGCTCAGACTTCCACATAAATAAATGTTTGACTCATTACTCTTGATAAAGATTCCATCTAACTGAGATGCTGACTGGATGAAAGGAAATGTGATATAAAGAGTGAGGAAAGAAAGTTTATATTTACTTTGACTTCGTTTTAGAAATGAAGAATGTGGTAGGTGCCCATATTTTATTCTTTGCAACAATATGCTTATATTTATATATTTTAATGTGCCACTTTTAATTTCTCTCTTTTACTTACTATTTTATATATGGTGAGTTGGTGGCAGTTAAAATTCTTAATTATCCACCTTATTCCAGAATATTGATCCAGCATTTCTATTGAACCAGAGGAAGAATGGATGCCATCTGAAGACCCTGAACTTGGACTTGGATGCTAAGATTCTTAAAACTTTAGGCCTCCCTTTGAGGATGAGTTAATACATTTGTGCTTGTATAAAAAATAATTGCATATTGTCATTTTTCCAAAGTATGGAAAGGCCAAAATAAATGTAGATGTTGGACAAATACACTGTAGTGAATATCTGTCTTGTTCGTAACCATTCATCTTTCCTAATGGCACTCAATTTCCTTTTAGAATAATACAGTTACCCTGTTTTTATATCAGACATAACCGTGGTAGACAGAATTCTAGGATGGTCCATGAGATTCCCCATCCCTGGTATACACAGACTTTCTCACAAATATTCAATATTAATCCAGATGTTTTCCTACCCTTATTGAAATGGAGTAAGTCAAATTCTTCTCCCTGTCCTGTCCTGGTATTGCCAAAGGGCAGGCATGCAAACTATTCTTCCTCAATCACTTGTTCTACTACAGTGAAGTGATTTTCCACATGTAATCAAGGTCCCAGATTAGTTAAACTTAAAATAGGAAGATCATCCTGGTTGGTCTAATCAGATAAGACCCTAGGAGGGAGCTGCATTCTTCTTAGCAAGAGACATTTGAAGAGTGAGAGGTATTTGATGCATAGAAATTCTCCATTTCAGGATTTAAAGGTGAAGGGGGCTATATGGAAAAAAAATATGAGCGGTCTCTATGATCTAAGGCCTTCAGCTGATAGCCAGCAAAGAAATGATGGCCTGAGATATACAACTTCAAAGACAGGAATTCTGCCAACAATCTGAATGATCTTGGAAGTGGATTCTTCCCCTAGAGGCTCCAGAAAGGAATGCGACCCTGCAAGCACCTTCATTTCGGACTTGCCCAAACAGAGAACCCAGTCAAACCATGCCTGGACTTCTGGCCTACAATTACTGAGATAATAAATTGGTGTGTTAGCCACTCAAGTTGTGGTCATTTCTTCTACATTATTATAAAACTAATACATAGTCTTTGTGGATGACATATCCACATGCTTTCCTCCCCTTATTTAAATGGAGTGAGCCAGGTTCTTCTCCCTGTCCTGTTCTGGTATTGCCAAAGGGTAGAAACGCAACCTACTCTTATTCAATCATTTGCTCTTTTGCTGGACATTGAAACTTAAGTGATTGACACAGGATGAAAAGAATAGTTTATTAGATTTTATCCCCAAGACAGTATCCTGATCAAACTATTTCTGTCTTTCTGCTTTCTATCCTGTTCTCAAGTTACTTTCTCCAGTCTTCCTCCAGTTCCTTGAGCCTCTGATATCTATCTGATAAAATCCATTTACATTCAAATCAACACCAAAAACAAAAACAAACAATCCAATTTAAAAACTGGCAGAGGACCTGAATAAACACTTCTCCAAAGAGTACATACAGATGGTCAATAGACGTGAAAAGATGCTCAATGTCACTAATTATCAGAGAAATGCAAATTAAAACCACAATGAGATGTCATTTCACACCTGTCAGAATGGCCATCATCAATAAATCAACAAACAACAAGTGCTGGCAAGAATATGGAGAAAAGGGAACTCTTGTATAGTCTTGGTGGGAATGGAGATTGGTGCAGTCACTATGAAAAACAGAATAGGGGGCATTCAAAAAATTAAAAATAGTACTGTCTTATGAACCAGCAATTCCACTTCTGGGTATATATTTGAAGATACCCAAAACACTAATTTGAAAGAATATATGTATCCCTATGCTTATTGCAGCATTATTTACAATAGGAGAGATATGGAAGCAACTCAAGTACCCATCAATAGATGAGTGCATAAAAAAAGTGGTGGTAGGTATATACAATAGAATATTACTCAGCCATAAAAAGGAATGAAATCTTACCATTTACAATAGCAAGGATGGACCTAGAGGGTATTATGCTAAGTAAAATAAGTTGAACAGAGAAAGACAAATACCATATGATTTTACTTATATGTGGAATCTAAAGAACAATATAAATAAACAGACAAAACAGAAATAGACTCGGAGTTACAGAGGACAGACTGATGGTAGCCAGAAGGGAGGAGGGTTGGGAGACTAGGTGGAAATAGTGAAGGGATTGAGAAGTACAGATTGGTAGCTACAAAACAGTCACAGGGATGTAAAGCACAGCATAGAAAATATAGTCAATAATCCTGTATTAACTATGTGTGGTGCCATGTATGTACTGGAAATATTGGGGGGAACACTTTGTAAAGTATATGATTACCTAACCACTATGCTGTACACCTAAAACTCATACAAAAGAATACTGAATGTAAACTGTAACTGAAAAGTAAAATTTAAAAGAAGATGGCAGAGGGTAAATAAAGTAAAAAACAAGTAAGTAAAAACAAAACTCCATTTATTTACATTGGCAAAAAAACTTCCTATTATTTATAACCAGTGATGTGCTGAGGCCAGTTGGCATCTGCGTGCACTTTGTCCCACCTTTGCATTCAGTAAAATTGGTAACTTGAAACTGGCCATGGTGGGATTACTTTCTCCAAGAAAAGTGGCAAAGACTACCAATCAGGACTGTTTTGTTTTGTTTTGTTTTGTTGTTTTGTTTTGTGAATGAGTTGTTAACCATTTGCCAACACATCATAGCTTACAATCAAAATCTTAAGTGATGCAGCAGGTGAGTGTGTAAATACTGTGAGCTCTAAGAGGTCAGAGGCCTCAGGGTGTTGTAAAGAACTGGGGTTTTACCATCAGAGAGCTCAAGCTTCAAATTCTGCCTTTCCCTAGTGGTCTCTGTGTCTTAGTTTACTCATTTATGAAAGTATATGAGAAAAATACAGCATTTGGCAAAAACAAACACCCCCCCCCAAAATCACTTAGTACTTACTAAATTTCCATGCACTCCTCTCCATTTCCCAGCCACCTTTGCAGTTTTGTTGGGATCATATGGCTATCTCTAGCCAATGGATAGAAGTGATATGTGCACTCCCAGGGCAACACCTAGGAATCCATGTATCTTCAAAATAATGTGTGCCTGGGGGAGGGTCTCCTGGTGGGTCGTCGGATGTCCTGGTGGAAGTAAACTTGTGGTCACAGAGTAAGAAAAGGGAGTAACTGGAATGACCACTGAATCCTGCACCTGGCCCTGACTTTCTCCACCTCTGGCAGAGCACCAAGGTTCAAAAGGGCTCATGTGCAGGAGGTGACCTTAATTTGATTTGGCGTGGAGAGGGGCAAGTGAAAGACATATACTGCCTTCGGAGGGCCAAATCCAACCATGACAAGAGGAACAAGTGTAGGTTGAGACCAGATTAAAGAAAAGCTTCAAAGTCCAGCATAGGCCACTTAGACTCACTTCTGGGGCATTAGTCAGCCTTGTGTGTGCTGTCACTTTTTTCACCCACTAGTTTTAGTATCCACTGATGATTCTTGCCTCATTCAATTATTACCATGCTTATTGTCTAGGGCTAACTTTCTATTTTCATCACTCTCTCTACTTTTTAGAGGTTGGATTTCTACTGTTGATTTTTTTTCTGCTGCATATTTCTTTCTGTTCTCATGTAAGAATGTACATAAGTGTGTATGTTTTTATGTATGCCAATGTTGACTCATTGATTATTATTCTATTAAATGCATCATAATTTTTTAGTAAGATTATTTAGATATGCAAATAGTTACAGATTTGGACCATGGAGGTCCCTTCAAGTTGACTCTTGAGTCCATTTGACACATCCCCATTATATTTTGAGCATTTCTTAGTTTTTGACACATCAAGATGTTACAGACTTATCTTGTATATTACTGCCCCAGCCATCATACATTCCACCATCAAGCTCTGGCTATTTTTTCAGTGGGTAATGGTGTTTATGAAACAAGATTTGGGTGCTAAGTGAGCTCACTGCCATTGAGGTATCATTGCTACTAGGCCCTCTCAGAGGATAGATTTAGGAGATACATGTATGTGTATTCATGTTTTAATCTACTTTATATCCACATTAAAAACCATGAGTTCATATTGTCACCCAAATTCCAGTTCAACACAGGATTCATTTCAACCTTCTCCCTTTAAATAATTGTAACCTCCTTTGCTGACAGTGAGAAACCTGGCTTCTATTATCCACTATGTATATCATTTATTTATTTGCTCAATGCTAGCCTATAGAGAAATTAGTTTTTGAGTTTTTAAACAATGCTTCTTGATGAAAAATCAAATCAACAACAAAATTATTACTTAGAGTTCAATAGTTAAGTTGTTTTTTGTTGTTAGTCCTAAGGCACGTAATACAAATAGTTTTCAAAAGTCACTTGGGGGACTCCTGTGTCCAGAAATATGTAGTACACATAATTTTTATTTCTTCCAGGAATAAAACTTTTAAATAGTAACTCCCAAACATCATGGAAAAAATGGCTGCACACTTCAACCCCTACTCCCCGTGAAAGTCAAGTAAAGAACCTACATATCTTCCCTTGTATGGGTGTCAAGAAGCACTCTGGACTCTCACCCTGGTAGGGTGGTGTCAGAGAAAGGTGAGTGGGGAGTCAGGGCTTTCATACTTTCTGGGTAGTAACTAGTTTCACCCACGACCTCAGTTGTCAATAAAGACCATGAGGAGAGACCTCCATTCCCACCCAGCAATAATGAGGAGTTCTTCCCCCTTCTCCTAGTGGAAAGACAGAAATTTCACCACATCTAGAGTAAGAAGTCCACCCTTTGTCCCTTGCAATGTCATCAGCAGAGACAATGTGAGAAGCCTGGACTTCTATACCTATCTAGCAACAGCGAGACACTCCTCCATCCCCGTTGGGGTGGTGTCAGAGAAGACCTGAAGATAGCAAGGACTATCACCACCCCTTATCAGTAAAAAGTCCACCATCCCATTCTGTCAGGCCACGTGGCATGCAGTAACAAGGCTTCTGCCTCTTCCAGTCAGGGTGGTATCAGTAGAAGCCAAATGGGTATCTTGAACTACCAACCCAGTACAGCAGTAATCAGGAGTCCCTCTTTTGCTCTCAGTATCATTGTGGTTTTGATTTCCATTTCCCTAATGATTAGTGAAATTGGGCACCTTTTCATGTACTTATGGGCCATTTGTATATCTTCTTTGGGAAATTTTCTATTCAAGTATTTTATTTGCTTTTTAAAACTAGAATTTTTTTTCTTTTTTGCTATTGAGTTGTATGAGTTCTTTATATATTTTAGACATTAATCTCATCAGTATATGATTTGCAAATATTTTTTCCATTCTGTAGGGTGATTTTCATTTTACTGATTGTTTCTTTTGCTGTGCAGAAGCTTTTTAGTTTCATGCAATCCCACTATTTTATTTTTGCTTTTCTTGCTTGCTCTTTTGGCGTTATGCTCCAAAAAATCATTGCCAAAACCAATGTCAAGGAGCTTTTGCCTTATGTTTTCATCTAGTAGTTTTACAGTTTTGATTCCAGCATTTGTCTTAAATTCATTTTGAGTAAATTTTTGTGAGTGGTGTAATATAGGGGTCCACTTTCATTCTTCTGCACATGAATGTACAGTTTTCCCAACACCATTTATTGATGACACTGTTTTTTTTCTATTGAGAATTCTTGACTCCCTTAACAATATTAGTGACCATATCTGCCTGGGCTTATTTCTGGGCTCTTCATTCTGTCCCATTGGTCTATGTGTCTGTTTATATACCAGTACATATGGTTTTGATTGCTGTAGTGTTGTAATAAAGTTTGAAATCAGGAACTGTGATGTTTCCAGCTTTTTCTTTCTCAGTATTAGTTTGACTATTCAGGGTATCTTATGGTTCCATACAAATTTTATAATTTTTTTTCTACTTCTGTGAAAAATACCATTGGAATACTTATACAGATTTCATTGAATCTATAGATGCCTTTGGATCGTATGGACACTTTAACAACATAAATTTTTCCAATGCAAAAATGTGGAATATATTTCCATTTCTTTGGGTCTTCTTCAATGTTTTATAGTTTCGGAATACAGATTTTTCACCTTTGTGGTTAACTTTATTCTTAAGTATTTTATTGTTGTTGATGCTATTGTAAATGGGGTTGTTTTCTTTCAGATAGTTTAGTGTATAGAAATACAACTGATTTTTGCATGTTTATTTTGTATCCTGAAACTTCACTGAATTTGTCTATCAGTTCTAACAGGTTTATTTTTTGTGGAAACTTTAAAGTTTTCTATCATGTTATCGGCAAACAGCTGCTCTTTTACTTCTTTCTGATCTTGGTGAGTTTTACTTCTTCTTCTTGCCTGATTGCTTTGGTTAGAAATTCCAGTACTATGTTGAATAAAAGTGATGCAAATAGGCATCCTCTTCTCATTCTGACCTTAACAGGAAAGTTTTCATGTTTTCACCATTGAGTATAACGTTAGCTGTGGGTTTGTCATATATGGCCTTTATTATGTTGAGGTACATTCCTTCTACACTTAAGTTGTTGAGAATTTTTATTATGAAAGGATGTTGAATTTTATCAAATCTTTTTCTGCATCTAACAACACATTCAAAGGATCATACACCATGATCAGATGGAACTTATCCCTGAGATACCTCTCCCCATCCCTTCCCTTTCAGCCTATATGTTTCCTTAAAGCTGATGTGAAATTCTTATAGGCAGTATATAGTTAGGTCTTGTGGGGTTTTTGGTATTCAGCTACTCCATGTCTTTTGATTGGAGAATTTAGTCCATTTACATTTAAAGTAATTTTTGATAGGTATGGGCTTACTATTGCCCTTTTGCTAATTTTTACTAGATGTATCGTTCCTTTGTTTCTTTCTCTCTTCCTTTGTGATTTGATGATTTTCTGTAATGATATACTTTGATTATTCTCTCTTTATCTTTTGTGTGTCTACTATAAGTTTTTGTTTTGGAGTTACCATTAGGTTTACATAAAACAACTTATAGTTATAAAACTCTAATTTAAGCTCTTAATGACTTAACTTTGAACACATACTAAAGCCTACATTTTACTCCCATCTCCATATTATCTGTGTTTGATGTCACCATTTACATCTTCTTATGTATCCATTAACAAATAATTGTAGCTACAGTTATTTTAATACTTTTGTCTTACAACCTTTATACTAGAGTTATAAGTAATTTACACATCACCATTACAATATTGGAGTATTCTGAATTTAACTATATATTTACCTTTACCAGTGAGTTTACATTTTCATATATTTTTAAAAGATTTTATTTTTATTTATTTTTACAGAGAGCAGAAGGGAGAGAGAAAGAAAAGGAGAGAAACATTAATGCGCAAGAGAAACATCAATCTGCTGCCTCTCCCACACCCCCAACCAGGGACCTGGCCTGCAACTCAGGCATACACCCTGACTGGGAATCGAACCTGCAACCTTTTGATTCACTGTCCAGTTCTCAATCCACTGAACCATGCCAGCCAGGGCCACTTTCACATATTTTCATGATACTAATTAGCATCCTTTCATTTCAGCTTCAAGAACTCCTTTAACCTATCTTGTAAGGCTGACTTAGTGGTAATGAACTAGGTCAGCTTTTGTTTGGGAAAATCTATATCTTTCCTTCAATTATGTAGGACAGCTTTAATGAAGACAGTATTCTTGGTTGGCGTTTTCTCCCCTCAGGACTTTGTATATATCACTGTACTTCCTTTGCCCTGAAAGATTTGTGCTTTAAAAAATCCACTGATAGCCCTAAGGTACTTACTTTGTGTGTAATAAATCACCTTTCTCTTGGAACTTCTAAGATTCTTTCTTCATCTTTAAATTTCAACAATTTAAATTAAAATGTGTCTCGCCATGAGTCTCTTGTTTTATATTTTTAGTTATTCTTTGGGTTTCCTGGATCTGGACGTCTGTTTCTTTCCCCAGGTTCAATAACCTTTCTGCTCCTTTCTCTCTCTCTTTTCCTTCTGGGACACCTACAATTCATATATTGATCAATTTGATGGTGTCTCATAAGTCCCTAAAGCAATTTTCACTCTTCCATTCTTTTTTTTCTTTTAGCTCCTCTGATTGGATTTCTACTGTCCTGTATGTATTTGATTTTACTGATCCTTTCTTCACTTGATCCAATCTGATGCTAAATCCTTCAATTGAATTTTCAGCTCAGTTATTGTATTTCAGTTCTATAATTTGCTGGTACTTTGAAATATTTTCTAAGCCTTTGTTGAAACTCACTTCGTTCATTCATTGTGTTCCTGACCTTCATGAGCATATTTATGACCATTGTGTTTGAATTCTGTCTGGTAAATCACTTATCTCCATTTCATTAAGCTTAGTTCTGAGGGTTATCTGGTTCTTTTCTTTGGAACATATTTTCCTGATTCTTAATTATCCTTGAACCTCTGTGTTGGTTTCTGTGCATCAGAAAAAGACATCTACCTACCTGTATTGACAGGCTGGTCTTATGTAAAAAAATGAACCTTGTCAATCAGCCTAGCATGAGCTTTTGGGTTTTCAACGCTTTGTGTTTGTCCAAGACACTATCTTTGTTCTATGTGACTCCCAGTAGATTAGAATGTGCCAAGACCCACCAGTGTCCCAAATTCTTGGAAGTTCCCACATTCCTGTCCAGGTTCCCAAAGAACTACTAATGGGCTGCCCCTTTGGATACCCGATGCAGGATAATTGGAGGGTTGACCTTCAGGTTGCTGGTGGTAATGTCAGAACTTTAGATATGCAGTCTGGTCCTTATAAAGGAGAAACCAAGAGCTGAGTGTTTGTGCCTACTCACTCTGATGAGCCAGAGGAAATAGTCACTGGAGTGTTTATGCACCCATTTAGATCCACTTCTTTTTTGTGTGTATTACCAGGGGACTCATGAATGCCAAGCCCCATCAGAAACCAGAGCTTGGTGTTTTGGGAGTTACTCCTCAGGTGGCAGATGTAACAGTTAGGATACTAGATGTATGGACAAGTTTTTTCCAGGCAGCAGCTGAAGATTTGGTTTTACTGTTGGAATGAGTCAGTGGGATAAGTTGGGGGAAATGTCCACCAGCACTTTCTGTTTCCTGGAAGGATCCCAGTCAGTTCCTACACATAGGCTGAGTAGAAGCCAGATCCTTAGACAGCAGCTGGAAAAGTATGTAGTCAAACTTCTTCCAGGGAGAAAACCTAGGGGATGGGTGTCTTTGCCCTGTTCCCTCTGTACTGAGCTCAGGGACATGGCTGTAGGAAGAACAATTTAAAAACTGTTTCTTTGTTTAATACTGTGATTCATAAATGCCAAGCACAATTGGCTATCAAAGCTAGGTGATTTGAGGGCTCATTTCTTGAGTGGCAGCTGTATAAGTTAGGGTGCTAGATGTGGGGACAAGCTCCTTCGAGGAAGAAGCAAAAGACTTAGTTTTATCGTTGGACTGAGCTGAAGGAATACAGTGGGGAGTGCGCCCACTGCCTCTTTCAGGTTTCTGAGAGGATCTTGGTCAACTTTCAGATGCAGGCTGATTGGAAGTTGGACTCTCAGGCTGCAGCTGGAAAAGTATGTAGGCATACACCTTCCAAGAACAAACTGAGATTGTCATTTTTTTCTGATTCACCTGTGCTGAGTCTGCGGGACGAATAGCCATGGGACATGTTTACATGTCCACTTAACAACTGCTTCTTTGTTTGCTATGATCCTATGGGACTCCTAAATGTTGAGTCCTATTGGTTTTCAGAGCTAGGTGATTTGGAAACCTGTCCCTCTAGTAGGAGCCTTAAAAACCGGGCACTAAGTGTATGATCCAAACACTTCATTCCTCAGAAATAAACCAGGAGTTAGGGCTTCCCTCTAGATTTTAAAGCTATATTACTGGATTGGGATTTATAGCTAGAGTGTATCTTAGCCTTCCAACCCATTTTAATGTAGGTATATCTCAGTTGTACAATGTGTAGGAGTCACTCAACTAGTTTCTGGCTGTCTCTAAGGGAATTGATTCATGTGTAGGTGTTTGTACAAATGCACATATTTGGTGTGTTTGTAGGAGGAAGGAATGTCAGGAGCCTCCTATCTCAACATCCTGGTGATTTTTCATTTCTTAAACATTTTCAAAAAATATTTATAATGGTAAAATATGTGGTCTGTCCAGAAAAAGTCCAGCCATTATTAATATAATTAGAATGGTTTGTGTGACATTGATGCAAGGAGAGTGGACTGCAATATGCACATGTGAACAATGATAAGTGAGATGGTAGGCATCATTGAGTGAGCATGTGTACTGTGTGGCTGTCGCATTCAAAATAACTGAGCAAGTAGAGTAACAAAACAGCATCAAATTTTACATTAAGCTTGAACATTCCTCCACAGAAACAATTTTGATGATTCAGAAGGCCATAGCTACCGGCAGCTGGTGATTGGCAGCTTCATCACAACAACATGCCTGCTCATGCATCACGTCTCCCACAGAGTGTTTTGGCAAAACATCAAATCACCTAGGTGACTCAACCCCACTACAGCTCAGATTTCGTGCCCTGTGACTTCTTCCTTATCCAAAAACTAAAATCACCTTGGAAAGGGAATGCATTTCAGACCATCAATGAGATTCAGGAAAATATGATGGGGCAGTCGATGGTGATCGGAAGAACTGTGTGAGATCCCATGGTGCCTACTTTGAAGGGGACTGATGGGATCCAGAATCCCATCCAGGATATCACATTATAATTGGTTGTCATGTCAGCCCACTATGGTTTGTGAGTTTCTCAAACTTGATTTTGATGACCTTGACAATTTGGAAGAGTGCTGGCCATATATTTTGTAGACTCTCCCTCAATATTGGTTTGTCCAATACTTTTCTCATGGTTAAACCAGAAGTAGTGAAAATTCCTTGCATTAAGCTTTTGATTGCTGAATGTTCATTTAAAAAGATTCATAGATAAAGAGCAGGTGGACAGCTCTGGTGAGGGAGATCCCTCAGAGGGATCGAGTAAAAAGAAAAATGGACTCAGACATGATTGTAGGGAGGGCATTATAAGGGGGATAAATGGTAATGGAAAAATACAATTAAAAAGACATCCATCTTAAATAAACATATTGTCAGCCATTTGACACTTCCAATAGCAAATGACCAGATAAGGAATTATGCAGTCTATGGCCATACCACCCTGAACACGTGATTATCAACCAAAATGACAATGGTGCAGATTTTTATAATTGTGTGTGTGGGTATACATATACACACACCCACAAATATAAATATATATACATACCTTTGCTGGAGTACTTTATATTTTTGCATGGCTTCAGGTTACTGTCTAGTCTTCTTTCACTTCAACCTAAAGGACTCCCTTTGGCATTTCTTATAGGGTATTTCTCACGGTAATGAACTCCCTCATCTTCTGTTTATCTGGGAAAGTCTTAGTTTCTTCTTCATGTTCGAAGGACAGATATAGTTCTCTTACTTGTCAGGTGTTTTCTTTCAGCATTTTGAATATATCATACACACCTTTCTGGCTATCTCAGCTTTCTGCTGAAATGTCTACTGATAATCTTATAGAGGTTCCATTGTATATGATGAGTCACCTTTTTTCTTGTTGCTTTCAAAATTTTATCTTGATCTTTGAATTTGACAGGTTAATTATAATGTGTCTCTTTTTGGTCTTTTTTAGTTTATTCTAATTGAAGTTCACTTCGTTTCTTATATTTGGCTATCCATTTGTTTCTTGAGATTTGAAAAGGCCTGGGCCAATTTTTAAAAAAAGCGCTCAACTCCTTTCTCTCTTCTCCTCCTGGGACTCACATAATACATATATTGGTCCAGTAAATAGTTTCTCATGAGTCTTTTGGGCTCTCTTCACTTTTACTCATTTTTTTTTCTTTTGCTCTTTTGACTAAATGATTTCAAATGACCTATCCTCACTGGTATTTTTTCCTACCTGATCAGACCTGCTATCAAAACTCCTATAGTAAAATTTTCAAATTAGCTATTGTATTTCTCTGCTCTAAAATCTGTGTTGCTTTTTTAAATAACTTTTATCTTTATTAATATACAAATTTGTTGATGTAATTTTCCTTTGTTTAGTTGTCTGTGTTCTCTCTAACCTCCCTGAGTGTCTTTAAAATGGTTGTTTTAAATTCATCAAGTAAGTCAGAAGCCTGCTTTTCTTTAGGTCAATTTCTAGACTTACTTTGTTTCTTCAACAGGGCCATTTTGTTCTTTGAATGCCTTATGATACTTTGTTGAGATGTGAGCATTTTTTTAAAAGTACAACTTCTCCAAATCTTTATGGACTGGTTTGGTGCAGGGGAAGAGCTTCGCTAACAACTCTGTTTAAAGGATCAGTGTCCTTTCAAGCCTTTTTTGATATGTACCTTCACTGGGCTTTTGCATGTACTTTGATTACAGTTCCCAGTGTATATGGTTGCTTTTTAATGACTTAACTTCCTTAAGAGTCTCACCCTTGCTTATTTTCAGAAGCCTTCGTTTTCTATTGTATTCCTCTGCCCATAACATCTAGCCTGTGTGCCTGTGGGCCTGCAGACATACAGTGGTACTGCACCTTCAGCTACTCTCTGCGGTCTCAAAACTGGTATCCAAACCATATCATATATCCAGCAGTACTCTCAGTCAGGGTAGACAGAATCCAGTCTACTGCGCTTTCCTGAAACAAACCAGAATGTTGCAGGCAGACAGCAACTGGGAATTGGGTAGCTTCCTCCTGACCATGCTGTGTTGTGCCAAGAAACTTCTGGGACAGAGTGAACAAAAGGCAATAAAATTTCTTACTATCTTGTTAGTGGTTTTTCCTACTTTTTAAATTTTTATTGTTATTATATTACAGTTGCCCCAATTTTCCATCTTTGCTCTCTTCCGCCCACACCACCCTCTGCTCCCACAGTCAATCCCCACACCATTGTGCATGCCCGTGTGTTATTCATACATGTTCCTTGACTAGTCCCTTCCCCTTCTTTCCACTATTATCCCCCCTCCCCCTCCCCTCCCTCTGACTGTTGTAAGTCTATTTCATGTTTCCATGCCTCAGTTCTATTTTGTTCATTAGTTTATGTTGTTCATTAGATTCTCCTTAAAGGTGAGATCATATGGTATTTGTCTTTCACCACCTGGCTTATTTCACTTAGAATAATATTCTCCAGTTCCATCCATGCTGTTGCAAAAGGTAGTTCTTTCTTTTTACTGCACAGTATTCCATTGTGTGAATGCACCGCAGTTTTTTGATCCACTCACTTACTGATGGGCACTCAGGCTGTTTCCAGCACTTGGTTATTGTAAATAGCACCTCTATGAATATAGGAGTGCTTAAGTCCTTTTGAATTGGTGTTTCAGGATTCTTAGGGTATATCCCAAGCAGTGCAATCACTGGATCAAAAGGCACTTCCATTGTTAATTTTTTGAGGAAATTCCATACTGTTTTCCACAGTGGTTGCACCAGTGGTTTTTTCTTATTTAAGTGTTTGCTGGCTTGCTGACACTTCTCAATTAATTTCTAGATTTCTCAAAAAACTACTTTGTAATTTTATTTTTTAAAGATTTTATTTATTTTTTAGAGACAGGAGAAGAGAAGGAGAAAGAGAGGGAGAGATACATCGATCAATCAGTTGCCTCTCACACACTCCCAACTGATGACCTGAGCCACAACCCAGGCATGTGCCCTAACAGGGAATCAAACCAGTGACCTTTCAGTTCACAGGCCAGCGTTCAACCCACTGAGCCACACCAGCCAGGGCTCACAAACCTATTTCGGTTTATTCTGTGTTTCTGTGGAAGAATGATTGCCTAGAGATTCTTAGTTCATCATCTTATCTGCATCACTTTCTCTTCTTTAGTTTTTTGGTATGATAAATTACATTGATTGATTTCAGAATATTGCACTAGACTTGCATACCTGAAAAAATCCTACTTGGTCGTAGTGCATAATTCATTTTATATAACTTTGGAATTGATTTGCTAATATTTTGTGGTTAATTTTTACATCTACTCTCATGAAAGCTATTTGTGTAGAGTTTTCTGTTTTTCTCCTGTCTTTGCCTGAATTTAATACCAGGTTAATACTGATCTCATAAAATTTGTTTGAATATGTTTCATATTCTTCAATTAAGTGTAAGAGAAGGTGTAAAACCAATATTAAATTGTTTAAATATTTAGTTATGTTCTCATGTGAACCCTTCTGAGCCTATAGTTTTCTTTTTTCAGAAGCTTTTACAGTACAAATAATTTTCTTTAAAAAATTTTTTTTATTATTTATTTTTAGAGAGGGGGAGAGAGGAAGAGAAGCTTCAATGTGTAGTTGCCTCTAGAGTGCCCCCTACTAGGAGCTTGGTCCTCAACCCAGGCATGTGCCCTGACTGGGAATCAAAATGGCGACCCTTTGGTTCACAGTCTGGAGCTCAATCCACTGAGCCAATCAGCCAGGCCTTTTCTTTTCTTTTTCTTTTTAACCCTCACCCAAGGACATGTTGAGGGAGAGAGAGAGAAAGAGAGAAAGAGAGAGAGAGAGAAAGAGATCTATTACCTCCCACATGCACCCTGATTGTGAATGGAACTGTAACCCAGATATGTGCACTGATTGGGACTCAAACCCAGAACACTTTGATGTATGGGAGATGCTCCAACCAACATAGCCACCCAGCCAAGGCACAAATCATTTTCTTGACCATGCTGTGTCATTGTTATTATGTCTTTCATATTGGTTGAATTTTGATATCTTGTAGTTTTTGAGAAATTTGTCCATTTCTTTTCAGTTTTGCATTTCCTGAATGCTAAGTTCTTTGTAACATTCCCATTATCCTTTTCGTTCTTGAAGGATCTATTGTGTTATCCCTTATTTCATTATTGATATTGGTAATTTATATTGTCTTTCTTTTATCTTTTGTCAGTTTGCTAAATTTTGTCAATTTTATTGACATTTCAAAGAACTAGCGTTTTGTTCCATTGATTTTTCTGTATAAATTTCTTCTTTTCAATATTATTGTCTTCTACTTTTACCTTTATGATTTCCTTCCATTTGTTTTATGTTTACTTTGTTCTTCTTTTTCTAGTTTCTTGAGATAGAAACTTAGACCAATAATTTTAGACTTTTACTCTTTGTAATGTAAGCATTTGGCACCATAAATTTCCTCTCGTCACTGCTGTAGCTGTATCCCACATACATTGATGTGCTGCATTTTTATTTTCTTTCAGTTCCAAGTAATTTAAAATTTTATCTTAAAACTTCTATGATCCATAGATTATGTACAAAAGAGTTGTTAGATTTATGAGCATATGCATATTTTCTGTAGTTTTTATTGATTACAAATTTGATTTCTTTATACTTAAAGGATATATTCTCTATGATGTCAATTCATTTTATTTTCTTAAATTAAATTTGTTGGGGTGACATTGGTTAATAAAATTGTATAGGTTTCAATTGTACACTTCTATAATACATCATCTGTATATTGCATTGTGTATTGACCACCCAAAGTCAAATCTCCTTCTGTCACCATATATTAGACCCCCTTAACCCTGTAATACCTCCCCACCCTACTTTTCCTCTGGTAACCACCATACTGTTGTCTGTGTTTATAAGTTTTTGTTTGTCTTGTTTGTTCATTTGTTGGTTTCAGTTTTATTTCTCACATATGAGTGAAATCATAAGATTCTTTACTTTTTCTGTCTGACTTATTTTGATTAACGTATTCTCAAGGTCCATCCATTTTGTTGCAAATGGCAGTAGTTTATCTTTTCTTGTGGTCGAGTTGTATTCCATTATATATATATACACCACTTTTTGTTTATCCAATCAACTATTGAAGGACACTTTGGTTGTTTCCATGTCTTGGTCACCAAAATTATGAGGTTTGTCTCATAGGAATGGACTATCCTGTTGAATTTTCCATGGATACTTGAAAAACATGTTTTTTCTGCTTTTGTTAGGTAGACAGTTCCCTCTATATATATCAATTACATCATGTTGGTAGGTTGTATTGTTCAATTCTTTTATATTCTTGAAGGTATTCAGTCCCTTACTCTTATTAATTACTGAAAGTGTGGTGTTGAATTCTTCTATTATAATCCTGGATTTGTCCATTTCTCCTTTCACTTCTATCAGTATTTCCTTCATAATTTTGAAATTCTGTTGTTTGATACACACACATTTCAGATCATAATTTCATCCAAGTGATTGAGGCTTTATCATAATGTAGTGTCCCACTTACTCTTTACTCTGGAAAATTCACATTTGTTTTCATAAACAAGGCCACATTTAAAAGTTTCCAGATTCAGTACATTTGAGATTTTAATTAAAAAAATCAATTTTTACACCTGACCTAATTTTTCTGTGATCATATTAGTCTCTATCCAAGCATTAGTGACTTATGTCTCTAAGTTAGGATGAGTTTCACTTACAACTCCTCCTTTACCCAGGGAAAGCTCCCTTCTCCCAAGCCCTCTCCTCAATCTTCCCTTAGAGGGAAGGTTGGTGTGATGGGCCAGATTCCAGAGCACAGTGAGCGGTACCACTGTGCACTGAAAGGTAACACCCATGCACGTAGGACATGTGCATACTTTTTTCTCTCTTACTCTAATACATAGTAAGCTGAGCCATTGCCTACTTGTGAAAGTTGGGTGCTGCCACATTACTCTGTCTTCCTTTCTTTTCACTGCAGATTTGGGGCTCTGCCATCCTTGCACATTAGCAGTCAGCTGGTGGTAAGAGGCGGAATTAGAGTCAAAGAGATCCTCCTTCATCCTTGAACCCAAGCCTGTGCTTCAACCCAAGTCAGCCAGGAGGCTGGCAACTGGCCCAGTGAATGACGTTCCACGTCCTTATGTGTATGTCTCTGTTATGTTCTCTGAAAAAATACTAGTCCCATTCTGTCAGATTCTCACCAGGAACTCCACACCCTCTGATGCTTCTCACTCTTCTGCAGATGGGGAACACACATACCCAAAAGTCGTAACCCGCAATGAAATGCCACATGTACCCATCAAGTAGATGTGCCCTGAGGTACTGTCGGTCTCATCCAAGGGTCAGCAGTTGGTGTTTGCCAGGCATGGCTGATGGACTTCACGGATGAAAAGACAAGGTACGTTTCCACGGTTCTTAGTTGTTTCAACCACTGGCAGAGTCATCGTTCTCTCCCTGTCTTCCTTTCTGCTTCTTCCCCATTCATTCCGTAGGGGGTTCTCTCCTACCTGGCCTTTTGCGCACGTGCT
>PVJD01016794.1:0-19739 GCA_004026545.1 Mormoops blainvillei
GCAACTCCCCATTGCTATCTGCAGCCTCTATGAAATTGAAGGGCTTAAAAGTTCCATAAGCAATCGTCTTATTTTGAGTTTGAAATGTTTTCATGGTGTTGTCTTTGGAATACAGGACTTATTGTCTTCATGCTTCAACCACAACTGAGACAAGGGTCCTATTTTAAAGTAGGGTACTCATTCGAATACTTAAACACACATACACAATCACATTCACACAAAAATGTTTATAGTTTCCTGTGATAAATGGACTACTTTTCCATCCCTACACCAACACTACACTGCCTTAATTAGTCTTTGTGTGTGTGTGTGTGTGTGTATCATATATAATACAATTATATATCATATATATCTGATATCTGGTCAGGCAAGTTCTTTTATTTTGATTTTTTCTTCAAAACTGTCTTGGTGTTCTTGGCTTTTTGCTATCCTGTGTGAATGTTAAGATTATCTTATCAAAAATACACACATAAAGAAACTGTTGGAATTTTTATTGAAATAACATCCAAAAACATGTAGAGCTCTCCACTTGGTTTTCTACATTAAGTCGTATATATGTTTTATTAAATTTTTCATAGGTAAAGGTTTCTTGCTCTTGTGAATAGGATTCTTAAAATTACATTTTCTAATTAGTTGTTGCTGATGTATTGAAACTTGATTTTCAAATTTTATTTTTACTCACTAACTTTGTTGAAATTTCTTATTAGCTCTAACAGCTTGTTGAGTCTCTTGAATTTTCTATGTAAGAATTAGATTGCCTGAAAATAATGACAAGTTATCATCTTCCTTCTTATTCTTAAAACCATATTATTCTTCCTTGTCTGTTTTATTGCTTACAACCACTAATACCATGTTAAGTCCACTAAAAACAGGCAATAGTATCTAGTTACTAAATTTTAAAAGAACACATGCATCTCTATTGCATGTATATTTTTATATTTGCTGTAGATTTTTAAACTTCCATTCAGAAATTGCCTTTCTTCCAGTTCACTCATTGTGAATGGCCTTCAAGATAGATAGTCAGGGGATCTAATCAGCAGCAAAATTAAACCTGGATCACTGCTCAGGGAAACAGAGGCAGTTAATTGACTTCCTCTAGGTGTCTTAGCAAGTCTCTGGCAAAGGCAGTATTAGGTCTTTCTTTTACTGTGCCTACTTTGATCACCTACATCTGAAATGCTTTGTCTATTCATCTGCTCCATTTTTGCTTTGTTTTGGAAATTTAAATCAGCACATTTTCTTTTTCTTTTCAAGTAGATTGTAATATCCTTGAGGATAAGGGCTAAATAGTCCCTTTCTTTCATCTCATATCAACCCTTTAACTCTATGAAGGAAGGAACTCTATCTCTTTCATTATTGCTGTTTCCCCAGTGCCTAGTACAGTGGCAAGGACTGTAGGCACTAAGTATTTTTTAATGAATGTATGAGTTTCATGTTCCTCCAACCCGTTACAGACTTCATCCCAGGTCTGGCAACTTTCTATGTGCACTGAACGTGTTAAAAAATGTTGATGGAATGAATCAGCCATTCCAGTCCCTAGTCTTTCATTTTGATACCACCATTCTTTCACCTGGACATCTCTATTTCTAAACAGCTTAAGTAAAGCTTGATGTTGATGTTTTTGTCAATGCCAGAAAAAAAAATGTTTGACAAGTGTGGATTATAATTTCATGAATTTGAGAGTAGATGACACCCATTTTGATAAATGCATATGATTCTGCAGCTGATGAAAAAGAAAAATGAAAATGGGCCAAATTACAGTTTGCTACCTAAGACAATAATCAATCTTTCATCATGCTAATGGTCTGTCATGAGACTGTAAAACCACATGAAGACAGGAAACAGGAAAGTCCTCACACTGGCTTTCTGAGGGAGTCAACATAATTTGGTTAACTAGACACACTTATCTATGAATGAATTATAGCTAAGTGTGAGCCTGGCAATTCAATTAAAAATATGTCAAAGCTTTCCAAAAGCGATTACCACCATAACATTGAATAAGGCTACCATGGGCAGAACAGACTAATTGGTAGAGTTAGGTCTATTTTTAAATGTCAAACAACATTTTGCTCCTCTTACAGTGCTTCTCTCTGTCCCTTAACTGGTAATTCTAACTACTGACAGGTTTCTCATTCCCAGCATAATGGCCTATCCATATTTGCTTTTTTAATTACATCATGGGGTAGAAATACATGGAAATATGACAACCAAGTCCTGTCTCTGCCTCCTATGGGGTGAGAGAGGGGAAAGATCTTGTTTTCATGCCCTCATATGCCGCTGTCAGTTTCAAGTACTCTCTCTTTCAGCTGCATAAACTCAGCTACCTATTTACCAGCTCCTTTGCTTAAAGGCAGGAAGATTTCTCCCTGATGCCACCACAGCCCTGATGAACAGTTGTGTGATCTGAATCCATGAGGCCATTCACTGGTCTCCCATGATCCCTAAATATACTTGTATGGACAGAATCTAGATTCCCAACTGTCCTAGTTTGGATTCCCCCAGATGCAAACTCTGAGTCAAGGACTTGAGTGAAAGTCAGTTTTTTCCCTTTGGAAGTGATCCTAGAAAATATCTGAAAGGGCAAGGGGAAGTAAGATAGAAAAGGAAAGGAAGCCAGTAAAAACGGCATTATAGTGAGGTTACCACAGGGAGCAATGTGAACTCAATCCCACTGGGAATTCTGGCAAATAACATAGACCACATACCTCAGTGTTATACCATTCAAGGTACAAAGAAGCTGAGGTATTTACTCAGCCATTCCCATCAGCCATTGATTGAAGGCTACTCTCATGTCACAGTAATGTCCTGCTACTTTTGGCCTGTTATAGGAAAGGGCAGAAATGACACAAATAGCCAGAGAAGGACTTCAGATGGAATGTCTGGCATTTGAAATCAGGCCAGCATGCAGTTAAATACTTAAGCCTGAGGAGATAGGTGTGGTGCCCTGATATGATCTGCTACCTCAACCAATCAGGGGTAATTTGGCAACTCTGTATCTAGGTAGAAGCCTTTTGATCAACCTTTATAGAAGAGAAACTTTGACATAAATCCTCACACAAAGTTCTAACTATTCCAGCTACACTCCAGTTATTCCATACCAAAGCACTAAATGCAAATAATCATTCGACTATACCAACTCCCTGTCTTCACATTGACAACCTTTGTAGTTTGCAGTAGAGATTAAATTCAGAGTGAAAGTGTTCAGCATTCAAGCATACTTTTTCTCCAGAAAAAAAGTCTATATAGGTAATAATTTATTAAAGCTAGGCAAATAGTTTTGTGTGAGCAAATGTTCTTATTTTAAGAATAAGAGAACTATAAATCCTAAGGTAATTATCTTTAGGAAAGCAGCAAAGTAATAGAAGAAGGAGTATTGTCTTACCTGTAATGAGTTTTCATAATATCAAAATAAATCATTAGTGACTGAGCTGAGAGGCAATTTCAATATTAAAAACAGATCAGTATAACAATTAAGTTATCAGAAATGAAATCAACCTAAACATAAAAACTCTTCTCCAATAACTCAAGGTGGCTTTGCCCCTTCAGTAGGAGACTAAGTTCCAACTAAATATTCAAGTCTTAAATGTATCTCTTGAAGTCTTGGGTGCCATTTTGACCAAATGTTCATAACCAGCAACAGGGGAATTGAATTTGGCATGAATAAAAGACGAAGGATGAATAGTGTATAGTGGCTTCCAAACAATGATGGGAGAGTGGTTCAACCAGAAGTCATCAAAACACTGAAAGAAATCATGTCAGAATTTCAACAGCAATATTTTTTAAGAACCTTTATTTACATTAGCTTGAGTTTCCTCCTAGAAGAAAAATCTGTATATTTTTTGCCCTGAATTGTTTTCAAAATGCTTTAAAAATATGATTGAATCTCTGAAAAATTCTGTAGAATAAAAACAGACATAATATTACCATCTTATAGACCTTGCCAGTGTGGCTCAGTTGGTTGGAACATTGTCCCATCCCATATACCAAAAGGTTGGGGATTTGATTCCCAGTCAGGGCACATATCTAGGTTGCAGGTTCCCCAGTTGGGGAATATATGGAAAGAAACCAATTGATCTCTCTCTCTCTCTCTCTCTCTCTCTCTCTCTCTCTCTCTCATCAATAAACAAAAATAAATTACCATCTTATAGATGAAGAATCTGAGGCTGAGGCATGGAAAGGTTCAAATGCCTTTAGTGAGATATCGCCATAGTAATAGAGCATAAATGTCACTTCACTCAGCCATTGTATGAGGCCCCTCCTAGAAAAAAAGACAAAACTTAGATCTAAAACTCAGGCACAGGAATACTCTATAAATCGACTACAAACTGGTATCTTTCAGAATATAAAGTCAAGACAGTTACTCTTCAATAATGAAGATAGCTTAAATAAGGACAGCAGAACTAGGAAGCACACAGAAACTGCCAAAAATGATCTTCAGGGAATGCTAGATCTAGAGTTGTGCAAATATATTCAGTTTGTTTCATATTAGTTCTTGACAATTTCCTTTGGTTTTCATGATTGTTGGAAATAAACATATGCTATCCCTAAAGCTCAACCCTCAAAGGAAATACCTAGTGCTGATAAACAAGTTCTATAATTTCATGTGCTCTCTGAAAAGTAATGACTCTCAGAAACTTTAGAACATTCCAAGAGCAAATTAAGGAAATGGCAATTTATTTAGTGACTTTAATAAAACATGAAAATCCCTGAAGCAAGCAAGTATAACATGGTAGGAAATTTTTACTAGATAACTTCCGTTTGCTGTTGTCATCTGATCTGAGTAGAACTGACAACAACACCAGATTCATCACTGATTTGGCTGAGTGAGCTATTCTTCCATTTTAGGGACACTGGGATACTTATGAATTAGTTTCCTTCCCAAGTGTTTATTACAGATAATGTTAACACTGCCTTTGCTTCTTAGTATCTGAAAAAATTCCAAAGCCATTATTCAATGATACATTGCTCTATATATGGCTGCAGATACACAAGAGTGTCTACTCATCTATTTGATACATTTGTAGAATGCTTACTGTGTACAGACACTACTTCTGGCTATTTTAACTGCTGCATTGTAACAGTGGAATGGGTTAGCACATCAAGTGTTTTAAAAATTGGACTAAATTATATTGGCTGAAGAATTAGCTGAGAGGGGAATGTGATAATTGTACTTGGAATATGACCAAAATTCACCCATGTCTTCCATCTCACCATCTAAGTCACATTATTAGTAGAACACAAACTTGCCTTTGCACCACAGGCATAAGTAAGCCTTGAATTCTCCATCCTTCAACATGAAATTTTGCCTAACACCTTCTCTCATTTTAGTTCATCACTTTTGATCTTAGGGGAAGAATGTCCCTCCTCATGTTGAAAGCTTATCTTGTCACCTGGACTCCAGCCCCTACTCTGCCACTCTCCCAAGCCAATTTATTCCTTAACCTACTATTTTGTATCTCCACTGTTGGTTTTTCACAGAAACAGTTCTTTTTGGTAGAAACCTGATATCCAATATACAGGGTGGGGCAAAAGTAGGTTTACAGTTGTTCATATGGAAATTACTGATAACAAACAGACAACAGTACAGTGATTGCCAGAGGGAAGGCGTGTGGGGGGAGGTTTAAAGGGGGAATAAATGGTAATGGAAGGACACCTGACTTGGGTTGGTAAATACACAATATAATATACAGATCATGCATTGTAGAATTACATACCTGAAGCCTATATAATTTTATTAACTAATGCCACCCCCAATAAATCAAATGTTAAAAAGAAAATAATAATAAATAATACAAGAATAAACTTACCCTGGCCTGTGTGGCTCAGGTGGTTGGAACATCGCCCTATACCCGGAGTGTTGTGAGTTCGATTCCCAGTCAGGGCACATACCTGGGTTGTACGTTTGATCCCCGGTTGGGGAGTGTAGGGGAGGTAACTGATCAATGTTTCTTACTTTTCTCTCTCTCTCTCTCTCTCTCTCTCTCTCTCTCTCTCTCTCTCCCTTCCCCTTAAAAGCAATTTTTAAAATGTCCTCGAGTGAGAACAAAAAGAACAAACTCTGGGTTTCTTGTATGCACAACTATAAAGCTACTTCTGCCCCACCCTGTATGGGAGTTAAAACTCATCAGCCTTCCTTAGGATTTCTCTTTCTTTCGTTTCCATAAGGCACCATCTCCTGACCTACCACTCTGCCACCTACCCTCAGTCACTGTCACTAACTTTTCCTCAGAATTTTCCGCTTATAAATGTAACACGTTCACATTGCAGAAAATTTAAAAAACATATTTTTAAAAAGTGAAATTAAATTTGCTAAATATAAATAACCTGAGCATTGTGGAGCAGTTCTTTCTAGGCCATATGTTTTCATAATCAAATCCTAATCATGCTATGTTCATTATCTTGATTATAGTGATGGTTTTATAGGCACATACATATGTCAAAATATATCAAATTGTACACTTTAATGCATGAAGTTTATTATATGTCAAGCTATTTTAACATAAAAATATATGAAGATATGTATATTACTTAGAAATATAATTAAGAAAATAGAAATTGAATATTTAAATCTACTATAATTTTTTTAAAAACCTTTAGCAAAGGATGCATTGACATAGGAGAATGAAGAGGGTGGAAAAGAGTGCTGTAACTAGAATGTAGGACTGAATTCCTTCTATCTCCTTTATGGGTTGAAGTTCTCATTACTTGGGAAGGTTGTCTCTTTCTGTCTATATGGAAAAAGCACAATCTAACAGACATAAGAACTGAACTGACCAGAGCCATGTTTGTGAGAAGTTTAAGAATTCAATCATACTACAAATAACTTCCTATCTAGTTTTTTTTTTTCACATAAGTACTCTGCCATGTTAATTAAAATTCTCCAATGGGTGGAATATTTGGGATATCTCACAAATACTAAAACCATCTTTGAAGAAATTATAATTTACTTTCCTAAATATCCAATAATAAAATAATGATTTATTTCTAATGTTTGATAACTACAAATAATACATATGATTAATATTCTTCCACATAAATTGCTTTGTGCATCCAGATGGTCCCTTGGGATAGATCCCTAGGAGTGGAATAATGGAGTGCAAGAGAAACAACAGTCTTAAGGCTCTTTTTGCATTATGTTCCACTTTTTTCCTGAAATGTTCGGCCAATTCATTCTGTCATCAGCTATGGATGGAAATGATCACCTCACTTTATTGTCAACATCTTTGTAAGTTTTTAAAACCTCTTGTTATTATAGAGGTGAGAGGGTATCTTTTGTTGTACTAAGGGAAGTCAGATATGTTTCTGATATAATTTGGGAGCATATGTACATCTTTCTTTCTGTTTACTTATGTCCCAGTTTTCTAAGGAGACATTAGTGCTTTGGTTGCTGATTGGTAGTATATTTAAGTATTAAATATACTAAGCTTTGTCTGTCCTATTACACTAGAACTTATTGAACATATCTTACTCAGCTCTATTTTTATGAAGTTTTCAATACACCTGTAAAGTATTTGCATATTTGCTCATTTCTTTAAAACAAAGCAATTCATCATTTTTCCTTTGTGTTTCTTCCCAGTCCTTATAGGCTATGAAATACTATTATCAATTCAAGATCAATTCTAATATTACTTATTTTATCTTCTAGGGTTTTTGCAGTTATATTTTTAACTTTAAATCTACCTAAAATTTATTTTGGTGTATGATATAAAATGAGAATGTAACATGATATTTTTTCCAAATAATTTTCTCAGCATTTTGTTGAGTGTGGTATCCCTTCCCATTAGTCTATAATATTTCTTTTAGCATATACTAACTTCTATATGCTAGGATCTGTTTGAGGGTTATCTGTTCTCTTATGTTTATCATTCAATAATTTTAGTCATAATAATGCTGTAGTTTTATAATATATTTAATATGTAGTAAAGGAAGTCATTCCAACTATTGACATGTTCACATTTCATAAGATTATTCATTGCTGCATTCTTCACAAAAATCTTCTTACAATATTCCAAGAAAAAATTCTGCTGAGATTTTAAAAATTAAGTTATCTCTAACTTATAAGAGGGACCAAGAAGAGGAGAAAGGAAGGCATTTCTGGAGTTTTGAGCTATTGAAGAAGTGAAGAGGGCTATAGAGTTCCCTTCCCTCCCCTACCTCCCCCTAAATGACCCAGAAACTTCCTCCACCAAAGTTGAACAAGAGGCAATGGAAGTCAAGTCAGGGGAGAGGGTTGTCTAGTAATCCAATTAGGAAAAGGACTTGCTGATCCTCTCCTGGGCCCTTCCAAGCTGGGGAGAAAAGCAGAAGAGGAGACAGCAGGGCTGACCATGGATCACTTTGCATGCCCCATGATCTGTTTGGCATTAATGCCTGAATTTCATGTGGGGTCACATGCACAACCTCAAAGGCAGCCAAACTTATGCAAGATTGCAGGATACTTCCACTCCTAGGGGGCTGTGTTAGAAGTGGGAGGCTGGTGGGTGAAGAGGGTTGGAAAGAAGGTGGGGTTTGAAAGAGATCAAAGGGTTACATGGTAAACATCTTATTGCCCTTTGTGGGAGCCACTGTTTAGACCTCATCACACAGAGAGTATCCAGTACCTGTCAGAGAAGGAGGGAATACTAATAGCAGATTGCAAGGAAGCTCAGCTAAGTCATTTGCTCTTTCCCCAATTCCCTCCTCCTTTCCCCTGCAACACAACAGAGTAGCAACAAGATGACAGAGAAGGGCATCCCGGAGGAACCACCACACACCATATTCCCCCAGACTCCATAAGTCACAAACCTGACAGGCCCCGGAGAAGGAGAAAAGTCCTGAAGGGTAAATGAAATGGACAGATTTTTAATATCCAAAAACATAGTAAAGACATCATCCCAAAATGTACTAAAGGGGTCTGTGACCAAGCATGGAAGGGACTTTCCATATGGTACAATTGCGGAAGTGAGGGCTGAGAATGGAGAAAAATAAAACCATTTCCTCTTTCTACCCCACAGAGATGAGACAGTTCAGTAAAATGCTTATATATGAATAAGCAAAGAGGAGAAAATAAAAATCATCTGTTATCCCATAAGGTAGCCATAACTAATACTAACCGATGTTTGCCACAGATTTTTATGTGAATTTCTTTTCAAAAACACATTTACAATGTATTCAATGGTTTTTAACCTATCTTTTATTCTCAGAAATATATTCTAAACATTTGTGCTTTTTTTTAAAAAAGTCTATAATACAACTTTTAATAGGAGAATATTTTTTATGAGTTGGTAATTTACTCAAGTAATGTCATACACTTTTATATTTAAAGTTCCTTCTAATGCTTTACCATTATGTATAGTCCTGTAACCGAGCAAACTGAGGCTCAGCCACATGGTGCCTTGACACATGACCCAACAATTAGGTTGAAGGAAACAGGTTTTTATTAACAGGATTCCAGCCTCAGGGTTGGAGGGTGCTGAAGGCACTCCTGTACTCCATGAGACCCAGCACTTCCCTTGCTCCCCAAAAGGCTACAAGCCAAAACCATGCCCAGAAGTGCTCCCATATTCTTATCTGTATTTAAGGTAGTCCTGCAAACAGGTATCCATCCCCTCTGGAATGTGTGCTTGTGGATTTCAGAGTTGCCGTCCTCTCTCATCAGCTCTCTCCTTCAGGATCTGGGGTGCATTGTTCTCTGCCTCTATGCAGTGGCTCAGGGAAGCACATGCCATGTAACACTAGATCATGGTGGAGTCCAGGGAGGCACATGTCCCAAGAGAGCAGCTTCTCCATACATCCTTCAGAGAAGCAGAAGTCTGCAGCTCAACATTCCCAGTCACAGGTCAGCTCTAAGCATATCCCACAAATCCGTGCTTGGTTAGGTAGGCCTTCCGCACAGCTCCATCAGCTCTGCCGCAGTCTTCTCATTCTTACTCCAGATCTCATGGCATGCTTTTACTCCAAACCATGTAGCTTTCCACTTACACATCAGACCTCGTAGCTGACTCCCATCTATACCCTTTCATACTGTGTAGCTTCTTCTCATGACTTCTTCCTCTCTTTCAGCCTGCCCTTATTTTAAATGCTCAGCCCGGAACTTCCTATGTGACTTCATATCCAGCCCCTCCTATGATGTGCCATATTTACCAATTCCTCCACATCTTTTACCTTCTTTTAGCTGCCATCTTTAGTCAGGGCAAGAGTTCCCTGTGACACAAGGACATCCACCTCCCCTGGCTATGTCACGAGTCACTATACGCTCTCAAGTTCACATATACCTTTCACCCTGGGTGGCTGTCCTCTCCCCTTCAAGAAAGGCCTGGCTAGCACCTTGCCATTGTTATGAAAAGTATCTTAAGTGCCCTATTATCCACTTCCCCCTTCCCACAATGAATGTTTGTGGGGAATATACTCTGCTATTTTCAGGGGAACCTCTGCTCTATACTCCATTACAATCCTTCATTGGATACCCTTAGAATTAAATTTTTGTGGCTCTCCTTAATTATTTCCTTAGGGTAAATCCTACTAGTGGAGTTGCTTTCTCTAATGGTATATACACTTTAAAGCTGTTGCTATATGCTGCAATTCCCCTTCAGTCTACACACCCACCAGTATCCAATGAAAGTCTGTTTTTCTGCATTTTAGCCCATGCTGAGTATATTCCTTTTGGGGGGTTGTCTAATATTTATTTGTGGTACAGTATTTTTTTTCAACGCAATTTTTTGACTACTAGTGATAGCTGACATTTCACATCGGTTTATTGGTTGTTGAAAATGTCTGTGCTGTGCACTGCCTGTTTCTGTCTTTTGCATATTTTTCTGCTAGTGTACAGCTTCTCTTGTTGTTTTGTAAAAGCTATTTATATATCTATTATATATTGCAAATATTCTTCTCAATTCTTTATTATTTATGATCTTATTTCCATTCCAAAGTTTAAATTTTTTTAGATTTGACTACATATAATTATTTTATAATTTATGCCAAGAGTCAACAAACCTTTGTAAAGGGCCAGAGAATAAATATAGGGTTGGGCAAAAGTAGGTTTGCAGCTGTTCATATGGAAAATAATACAATAATTAATAAATAATAACACAAGAATAAACTCTGCATAATACTCTCCCTTTCCACCCATGCTATTGTGAAGGGTAGGAAGACAAATACTATATGATCTCCCCTATAAGTGGAACCTAATCAACAAAACAAACAAGCAAGGAAAATAGAACCAGAGACATGGAAATAACAAACTGACAGTGACCAGAGGGGAGGAGGGAGGGGGATAATGGGGGGGGAAAGGTCAAGTCAAGGAACATGCATAAAGAACCCATGGACAAAGACAACTGCGGTGGGGGAAAGATTGAAAGTGGAAGGTGGGGGTTGGTAGAGCAGGGGAGAGTAATGGGGTTAAAATGGAAACAACTGTAACTGAACAGCAACAAATTTTTTTAAATAAAAAAGAATAAACTCCGTATTTGCATACTCATGGCTGTAAAGTTACTTTTGCCCCATCCTGTATTTTAGGCTTTGCCAGCCAAATGGTTTCTGTTGCAACTCTGCAGAATAAAAGCAGCCCTGGAGGATGCATTACTGAAAGTGCACTTCATTATTTTAAATTTGGCCATGGGTGGGCAGTACTTTCTCTACCTCTGGTTCAAGCTATCTGTGTCATGTTTTGAAAGGGTTCACCATTACAAGGATATATTATTTTCTATGTTCTATTTTTACTTTCATGGCTTTACTTCTTTTTTTACTTGTCAAGCCTTTTTAATCTCCTATTTTTATTTTTCATTTAGAGTTGATATACAATCTTATATTAGTTTCAGGTGCACAACATAGTGATTAGACATTTGTATAACTTACTAAGTGTTCATCCTGATAAGTATATGGGGAATCAAAAACACACAATAAATGAACAAAATAGAAACAAACTCATGGCTTCACTTTTAAATGTTTACCTTTAATAAATTTATAATTAATTTTGTTGATTTAATTTTTCTCAGGTTAGTTAGCCATCCTGTCTAAAATCATTTATTGAGTAATCTATACTTTCCCAACTGAGTTGATTTGCAAATATTTTTAAATTAAAAAATATGAACAGTGAGATTTTTTTAATACTATTACTACACTGGGGTTAGTATCATGCCTTTAATTATTAGAGTTTTTTTCAGTTCATTTTAATATCTTGTATAGCAACTTCATACCCCTCATACTCTTTTTTTTTTTAGGTCTTGTTGATTTTCTCTTCTTTTTTCCAAAATGTTCTTCAGTCTCATTTTATCAAGTTCTAATAAAAATTCCATTGAATTTTGATTGAAATTGTGTTAATCTATAGATTAACTTTTCAGGAAAACTGACAGTCTAAAACAGTGACATGCACAGAGTGAACTCTATTTTCTCATTATCTTTGGTCTCATTAATTGACTTTATAATCAACAAAAGCAACTTAAAAATACATGTATGTCATTTGGGATCAAATATAGTATTTCCTTTGAAAATAAGATTCAAGTGTTTAAAATTTTGAAACCCACAGGTTTAACCTACCTACTTTTTTTTATTATTTCTAGTTTGGTTTCCATCATCTTATTCTATACCTTCATTTTTTTCCTTCTGGTTTCCCTTGTCTTCTGTTTTTTTATAATAATTGACTTTCATTCTGCTAGTGCTTATTTAGAAGTTATGTTTACAAACAATTTACAGTCTATTTAATCTGTATGAATTAAGAATGAAATTATAACATTTGAGTATCCCCTGTTTCAGCCAAAGGATATATTAAAATCTTACATTTCTGACCATCACTACCTGGCCACATCAACCATCTCAGTTTTTATTAATAACATGATAAAAAAAATTAGATCCACCACCTTTTTTAGTAATCATGTATCTCCTAATTTGTAAATGATTTTTGACATTTCTCTTTGATTTTATAATTAGATATTTTATAATATACTATCTTTCTACTATTCTGCAGCTATTTTATGAAGACTATGTCTTCGTGTGCTCTGTTATGAATGTTAAATAGTTTCTTAAAGTTTTCCTCCAGATTCATTAGTAAATGGTTATCAGAAGTTTGTTATTCTTCTGAGTTTTCTAGATACATTTCTTTCCCCTTGTTCTATGACTTTATTCATCTTAGTACTTGGTTCTATACTCTATCCCACATGAGTGGTAGAATGCCTTTCTGCTACTTACAGCAAAATGACAGGTTGATGTGCAAGTTTAAGTAAAATTTAACTCTTTGTACCTTTGAACCATGTAAGGAAATGTCTTCTTACCACACGGTCTGGTTCTCTAGCTTTCTGAACTGATGTGTTTTATGAGAAACTACAATGCCCAGCATGCACTGCTACCTCAGTTCTTCTTACAGTGGTCCCATGTAAATAATTCCCTATAACCCTATTGCTTGTGTATATACTGTTCCTTCTCATATCCAGTAGAAAAGGAAGAAAGATGGCCAGGTTTCTGGCTGGTTCAAATAAGGAAACTTTTTTTTAATCCCTGTAGGTTTAATAACAATAGTAAAAACTTAGAACAAACTAAATGTTCATTGTTCAAAGAATGGTGATATAATATCTATACCTTGGAATAATATAAAATTATTAATAATGATATTTCAAAACTATGTCATTAAAGAAAATTTTAAGTAAGAAATGTGATTTTTTGTTCCTTCATTATATTTTCTTTTTAAGATTATTTTTCAATTACGATTTACATTCAATATTATTATGTATCAGTTTCAAGTGTACAGCACAGTGGTTGGACAGTCATATACTTTACAAAGTGGTTTCCCTGAAAATAGTGAAGCTTTAGTGACAGAGTATTTTTTTCTACCTTTTATGAAGTTATGTTTGTGTCCAAACCTAGCTCCTGTTTTCTTGAAATTAGTTTCAGTTTCTTCAAGGATCTGGTATCAGATTACCTATCAGTCTTATTTTCCTTGTTGGGAGCTTTATTTTTCCCCCTAGGTCTTCATTAGTGTTTTTTGTTAGATGTTGAGAGAGGTTTCCCTGGGGCATATTAGCCAGATGCCACTTTGAATAACAACAGCAGCAGCCACTAACATTTACTGAGCACTTACAGAGTACCATCCATTTCCTCATTTAATCACCATAACAACCCTCATTTGACCTCTGTAAGACTAATTTGCCCAAGGACACTCTCTGCTAAAGGCACAGGCTGCCATGCTCATGCATTTAAAGTCATTTTCAAATTCCTAGGCTGCCTGGGGATTTTTAAAAATATAGTATGCCATCTTTTTTATGCTCTTCTAAATTTCTTAATCTTTCTGACCCTGACTTAACCCCTCAGATGCCAGTATTTCCTTTTCCTTCCCTTGCATGTTGATACGATATATAACCTTTTCAGTTAATTCTGGATTAACCTCTTCCATGATATACATCTCATGTCACTCATGCCCAATTAATGGACATTAAGTAATCAAAGGTCCTTTTAAATTCTTTTAATTGTAGAAATCACATTTTTCAGATACTTGAGTGAATATTTTACTGTTCTGTGTCATTTCTTAAACTTCATGGAAGGTCTTTTGTAAATACATGGACTGAATACACTTTCAGATAGGTACAGGATATAAAATGTTAACAATTATAAAGAAGTACATTACACAAGCACCAGATTCACCAAATAGATGGTCATAGAAATATTAAGAAGGCAAAAAAAAACTACACTCAATTGTTATAGGATGAATTTTCTGGAAACCAGACTGAGATGGAGTTAAACATGCACAATGTGGGTTAGAGAGTGAGCTTGGGGTCAAAACCTGTGGAAACAAGAATGAAGCAGGACTGAATAGAGAAGCAGTTGAGTTGCAATTCAGAATCAACAGCAGAGCTTCTGTTAACCCCCTAGAAGAGGTCAGAGTCTTCAAAAAGTTCTCCCCATTTGGGCCAAGTAGTCAGATTGTTATATTGGCTCGTCAATCAGTAATTGAAGTGGGCCACCTGGGAAGGGAGTGGCCTTGGTAAGGCTGCCCTCTGCAGCCTGAGAAAGTCTGTGAAGGTGCTAACATTGAAGGCTGACTATTGGCAGCAACCTTTTCTTCACTGAAGGGGATCTAGGCGGAGGAGCATCATAGGATCCATCACAATGATCCTCTCTGAAAAGTCAGTCATTTCAGAGATGGCCAGACTGCTTCAGTGCATTTCCAACTACTTTAACAGTTGCTGTAATTTTTATTACTTTTTAAACTAGTAAAATGAAGATGCTAAATAAATGACTACTTTCAATGGGACTTGCCTGGTAATCACAAAATACAAGAGCATTTGGGAAGGAAAGAAAAATGATGTTCAGTGAGGACACCTTGGCTCAGGCCCTTAATATACATAATTTCATTTTACTAGCCCAAATGTGATTTAGGCTTATAGATGAGAAAATGGAGAGAAAACATACCCATAGCTGGTCAATTGTACACTTAGAACTAGCTTACTACGAAACTTTTGATGAACCACAAAGGCTCATCCTGACGAAGTGGCTGTGATGTAAGAGACACCTCACTTCTGGACTTCGACGGGTTTTGACAAATGGTGGCAGAGCCTATGGCCAGGGAGCCTGGGCCAGAGCAGATGGTCTGGATCATGCCCAGCACTACCCAGGAGAGAACGAAGGGCTGCCCTGCTGGTCTGAACAAATACATTAGGCAGTATTCTTGGAAACCTTCAGTGAAAAAGGATCTATTAAATGTGCCCCCTAGCAAGGGTCTACAAAGATCCCAGCATGTTGATAGGACTTTCATGCCTTGAGGAACCTAAGTGACAGAATCCATCAATCAACTAATACATTTTGAAAGCACCTGCCATGTTCTTGGGCAACAAGGGAGACACAAAGACACTTAAGAACAGTATGTTAGAGTAAAAAAGGCACTGACTTCCCACTTCACTTAGAATAAAATCCAAAATCTTTGCCATGGGTAATAATTCTCACCCTTATTTCCCTCCTGTTTCTCAGATATCATTCTCTCCACTGTTCGCTTTGCTCTAGCCACACTATTTTTTTCACTCGCTATTTTATTTGCCTGGAATAAAATTCCCAAAATCTGTGTAATAGATTTATTTTCTCCCTCCAGATTTCAGCTCAAATTTTTCTGTTTCATGGAGGTTTTCTCTGATTCTCATAGCTAAAATCATCCTCTATTTAACACTGCTTTATTTTCTTCATGGTACTTTTTTATTTTGAAATTATCTACTTTGCTAATTTATTTGTTCATCATCTGTCACCCCAAAATATGTAACCAACATGGGAATTGGGATGTTCTCTGTCCCCAGTGCTTAAAACAGTACTTGACATGTGATATGGGCACAAATATTTATTAAGTGAGCAAAGCAAGCAGGAGACCAGGGTTCCATTCCTAGTTCTACAAGTTGTGTGATGTTGGGAAGATCTTTAACCACTTTGAATGGAAGCTTATTCATCCAGAACAAGAATTGGCACACTATGGCTCACAGACTAAATATAGGTGGTTGCCTAATTTTATAAATAGAGTTTTATTGGAACACAGGCATGCTCATTCATTTATGTATTGTCTACAGCTTTCATGCTGTAAGAGCCAAGTTGAGTAGTTGAGACAGACACCGTATGGCTTACAAAGCTTAAAATACATACAATCTGATACTTTAAGGAGAAAATTTGCTGACCTTTGGTGATCATATATTTGCTCTACATTCCCTGCAGCAGTTTTGTAAGAAGCAGATGAGAAGATGCATGTAAAAGTTTTTGTAAAGTGAAAACTGCTACTCACATAAGTGTTAACTTTATTAGCTAGGAAGATGATTGTCATGAAGCCACTGCAATCAATCAGTCAATGACTGTGTGAAATGGAGGCGATGATTTATATGATTTAGACTATTTCGAGAGGGACTTCAGAGAAGTATGAAATCATCCCTCAAGGCTGTGTTGCAACCATTCAAGGTCAGACAGGTTCATGGGATTTGTGCAGACAGAAGAATACTCACGGAGACTTTGGGATGTCTGACATGCCTTTATTCTGGGGTGGGCAATTCATGCACACTTCAAGCTGCATGTCCCTGCGTGTCACACTGCATGTCACCTGTCCCCTCTCTCTCAGCAGGTGGTCCCAACTCCCTTATATACTAAATATAGACAAAGCCAACAGGAAGCTAACATATTATACAACAGAGCTTCATTCTACACATGTGAGCCCACTCAAGGCTGTGGGAACCATTCATCGGACCCAACCTCAAGGCTGTGAGAACATTGCTTATCAGACCCATTCTCAGGGTTATGGGAAACTGCTTCCCTTAGTTGCCCAGACATCTGGGTGAGGAAGCCAGACTGCTTCCATTTACCCTACAAGGGCATAGGCTATCCAGCCCTTTCTCGAATATTAGCTCAGCCTTGAGGCAACAACCACCTCACAAAAGTAGATGTGAGATATACCTGGGGTCAAATTTCCACTCTATCCCTTATCAGCTGTGTGCCTTCAGACCCTCACCAACTCTACCTGGCTCACCAACTCTACAGGTTCCTCATCTGTAAAATGAGGATATTAAAAGTACCTATTCCATAGGATTCTTGTGAGGATCAAATGACATAATATATGGAAACAGAGGCAGCATCCATCTCATTGTCAACATCAGTGGTAATTGTCATCATCATTTTCAACTCTGTTGTCATCATCTTGTTACCTCTCCCACATTCTGAACTAATCCTGTAGCTAAGGAAACAAGTTTTTGTACTTGTCCTTTTATATCTTGAAGAGGTCTGCACAGGATACCAAGGGTCTCATTTTCATCCCTGTTTCTTCTGTATTCATTTATTCTCTCTAGGACTACACCACCCACTTCTGAGAAGATATCTGAACCTTAGCTTCATCCTAGTTTCTTCTCTCCCTTACTCCCTACATCAAATGGACAGCCAATTTTTGCCTCCTGGAACTAATCTCTAGTATCTGTACTATAGGCTTCATCCTTACAGCAAAGTTGTTATTTCACAGGCTAGCCAGCTCCAGTCTCACCTGCTATGACAGCTTTCCATGTGGGCACCAGACTCCAGGGAACTCCAGCTCCAGCCCATCCTCCACACAACATGACTGTTAACCTCTCAAATGAAATCATGCCACTTCTTTTTGAAAAAGCTCTGGGATTCTCCATTGCTTGCTTGTTGCACGAGGCCTTTTTAAACCTTGCCACCTGTCTACTGTGGAACCTCATCTTCTTCCATTTGTTTATTGCCAGTACCCTGCCCATGTCAGTGTTTTAATCACATGCACCTACTTGCTGCTCCCAGAGCCAACCTAAGAGACAAGAGAAAGAAAAAAATTCCCTTTGTCGAAAACAACTTATATTTGGGGGTTGCATTTCATGCATTATCTGAGCAGAAATCTGACTAATGCGACAGAAACTATAATTAAATAACCAGGTATTGAGCTAAAGCTATACCACAATTTCACTCCAAAATAAAGTCATGGAGTTTTTAAAAATCACAAATATATATATATATACACACACACAGAGAAATCATATGTGCTGTCTTAGGGCAACGTTTCCTAAATGAGTGACTTATACACACATAACTTAATCTCCATTAAGAGGGGCAATTTTTTAAAATACCATAATAAAGCTCTAAAGGATAAAAAGTATAACTGAAGAAAAATCAAATGGGCAGGAAAATGTGGAGAAAATGGCACTCAATAAAAAGTCTGAGAAGAGATAACACAAAATGAGGACAATATAGGTTGATTGAATGATTCAATACAAGAAAGCTCAGCAAGATAGATTCGAGTGTATGAATAAGAGGTCCCCAAAAGGGAAGAAACAGTAAAAAGAGTGAAAAGCTGAGCTGTGTCCTGGATGTGGATCTGAGCCAGATGAGTCACCTAAGGGAGGCCAGCACTATGGCTGAGTAAAAAGGCAAGGAAGAGCAGTGTTCTCAAGTAGAGGTAGCCATTGAATAATTCCCTTGGGCATTTATCTGAGAGACTTAATGGATGACTGAAGATCATTTTGCCCACATTAGCTACTAAGGAGATTTGACCCTCAGTGAGAGGTATCATCAGGTACATTAATCTCCCAGCCTGACCTCTTTGATAATGTCACACACACAGTTTTTTTTTCCCTGATTGGTTTTGAAGTGCCCCTGCTCCCACAATAATTGCACATTTTTTTCTCTCACCTCGTTGCTGAGAAGAAAGAAAATGAGTGAGGGAGGGAGGAAGGAGATGGGAGGTGCAAAAAACAAGCTCTAATTCAATCTCATTAACTACTAGAGCCTATGTATAAGGCAGTGTTAGTATACTGGGAATTACCCAGCAAGGTAAGATGTCCTGTTTAGTTCCAAGGGCCATGTGTGCTTACTCTGAATTACCTTGATCTTCAGTGTGAATGAAGGGACCTGAAATGATCCAGGAGTTGAAACCCACATCTAATTTGTAGCAAAAACTCCTCAGATCCTTAATGGAAAAACACTAGGAACAGGGTAAAACCCATCAGTTAGCATTAGTCATCAAAGTAAAAAAAAACATTGTTTCATCCAGCCTTTATAGGTAGCTAACATGATGTCATCTAAGAGCCTGTGGTGTGAAATGGGTACTAAGTACTATGGAGAGCTGATCTCAGCTCTTTAGGTGATTCATTTCAACATGAACTTTGATAAACAGAACAAAATAAATCAAATAGGGTATCTTTTCCTATTAAGATATTTTTAAACATTCAACCTGAAAACTATTTTTTTTCATTTTTTAATTTTTTTATTGTTGTTCAAGTACACTTTTGTCCATTTCCCCCCCACCACTCCCCCCT
>PVJD01016795.1:0-19729 GCA_004026545.1 Mormoops blainvillei
ATACTGGATTAGAAACCACTCTAATGGCTTCATTTTAATTCATTGTCTCTTTAAAGATCCTATATCTAAATACAATCACATGCAGAGGTACTAGAGGTTAAGATTTCAGTATGGAATTTATGAGATACAATTCAGCCCATAACAGAAGCCATTGAAGCATTTTAACTAAAGAAGGGCATGAACAGATCTGCATTTCAGAAACATTACTGGTAATAGCGTGGTGGAAACCAGAGGCGTGAAGGCTTATTATGAGGCTTTTGGAATTGTCCAGGTAAGAGATGGTAAGGACCTGAATTAGAGAGCCTACTCTCAGACTCTGTATTCGCAAAGATATTTGCACCCTTATGTTCATTGCAGCATTATCCATGGTGGCAAAGACATGGAGACAATCAAAGTGTCCTTCGATAGTGGACTAGATAAAGAAGATGAGTACACAGAATACCACTCCGCCATAAGAAAAGACAAAATACTGCCATTCACAACAACATGGATGGTCCTTGAGAATATTATGCTAAGTGAAATAAGTCAGTCAGAAAAAGCTAAGAACCATATGATTTCACTCATATATGGGATATAAAACTGAATCTCATGGACACAGCAATGTGGTGGTTGCCAGAGGGAAGGAGGTAGGCAAGGTTGGTGAGAAGGGGCCTGATATATGGTAGCAGAAGATGGTTTGACTTTGCATGGTGGGCACACACAGTGCAATATACAGATCTCGTATCATAGAAATGTACACTTGAAACCTACATGATCTTATTAACCAATGTCACCCCCAATAAATTTAACAAAAATTTTTTTTTTAAATCATCTCTGGATAGAGTGGCCTTAAGCAGTTGAAAACTCTTCCCACTAGGACAAATTCTGTTATGTAAGATGTTTATGTGCTTTTGCTCTGAAGGAAAAGGGTAAGTGGAAAGAGGCAGTAAGAAGGTCCATGAAGGATTCTTCCACTACATCACGATTTTATAAAGTTCCCTAGGGTTGGATCATGTTCCTTTACTTGTCACTGTTCCAATTCCTATCCCTACTGTGATTATGGAGATATATTTTTTGATGTGGTAGAAAGGCTACAAATTATGGAGTTGGTGCCTACCTTGAGCCTTAATTCTAGCAAATTACTAAGTGAGCAACTTTGTGAAAGTCATTTTATTTATCTGAATTTCAGTTTCCTTACATTAAAATGGTGATGATAATAATATCTACCTCACAGATTTATTGAAATAATTAAAAGAGATCATGAATGAAAAGTATTTTGTAAAGAGCCATACATTTATTACTTATTCTACTTGGTACCTCAGAAGGGTATTTTTATGTCTGTAGGCAGGAATGGGAAACAAATATTCTTCACAGAGTGTAATGGTGACTATGATTGATCCTATGAGCCCTAGATATGAGCCCTTTAGAGGGGGATCCCCAGGTCACAGAAGTTGGTTGGGTAGTAATTATATCAACATCTGAGAAAAATAAGACTCTTCCAATCTGATTACCAGGAAAGAGAAAAATGCTGTTTGATTTTAGTCAATGCTAAAATTTGGGGGGGTGTTTGATATCACTAAAACAAAGGCAAGGGAGCAAATAGACAAAGGCAGAGAAAAAGGAGTGACAACCACAGAGGAAGCATGGAAACAAAATACTAATCAGAAAAGAAACTAGAAAAGGAAAAAAAGACTTCTGTCAATTGTCTTCTATTTCAGATCTCTTATTCATGTCTCATTTCTTTAAGTATAAGAACCTCAAGGGAAAGGGGAGGAACCCTTCTTTTAAATATCATTTATGTATGTATCTGATCAATGTCAACTCATTATTAATAATACTGTCATTAGTAAGAAATGATTCCTGGAAATTTTGACTTGAGTTTGTTATTAGATATAATAATTGGTATTTCTGTGAATTATATATCTCACTCAATGCAACCATAGAATATATATACTCATGACATAAGATTTTATTTAACTTTTTAAGAAAGATGATTTAATCGATCAAACTTATAATGCTTCTAAAAACCATACCTCAGACAGGAATGTTTCTTCAAATAAGTCTGACATGTTTTCACATGAGAAAATTTTTTCTTAATCCTGAAACTGAGTATTAACAATCTGCCTTGATAATTCACCAAATTCTCTTATAAAGAAACTAGAAAAGATGGCAAGAATTGGTTCCCAGATGAGACCAGGGATCATTTATTAATTCATTCAACAGGTATATATTGAATATGAGGGCTTTTGTCAGGTGCTGTGTTTAGAGTGGGTGAATGAAACATAGTCCCAGCCCTCATGGAGCTTACAGTCATGTGGGGGGGGGGGGGTAGATAGTAAACAAATACATAAATCAACATATAATTTAAAACTGTGATAACTTTTATGAAGGAAAAGAACAAGTCACTGTGAGTTAGAATAATAGTGAAGACTTTAGGTATGTATTGCTAAGGAAATGACGTTTAAACTGAATCCTGATGGATGTGTAAGAGCTAGTCCTGAAAAGATTGGGGAGCAAGTAGTCTTGGCAAAGGAAACGATATGTTTGTAACACTGAGACAGGAAAGAATACTTCATGGCAGGCTCCCGTGGCACGTCTAGAGAATCTGGTTTAGGCAAAGCTCACTAACAAAGGATCTTTCTTGGAGTTCATGCTGACTAATTGCTAAGTGTATTGGCTGAAATAAACTTTTAATAGTTGAAACAGGGGGCTACCCATTAGACATGGGCTAACTCTGGCCCTGGTAAGGACAAAGAGATTCCGGGGGGAAAACATCTAATTTAAGGATCTAGCATAAACATTATTTTAGTATATCATCATAGGTGGACTACTTAAAATTTAAATGTTTGGGGGCTTTTTTTTGACACTTCACCACTGTTTTTTTACTGTTAATTTTTCTGGTGACATGGCTCCCATGTTCCCTATTTCTGTTGCTGTTAGTGCTCCTGCCATCACCACCACCTTTGGCAGTTTCCCAGACCAAGAACCCTGGAGCCATCTTTGACTCTTCCGTCATTTGGCAAGAACAGTGGATTCCACTTCTGCAGTTTACCGCCAATAAGTTGCCTTGGATCTATTTTCATGGCCGCTGACTATGCCAAGCTCTCCTGCTCAATTCCCTGGCTCCAGCTTCGTCGACTTAATCCATCCCTCAGGTTACTGCTGTGTTAATCTTCTTTGAGTACTCTTTTAATTCTGCCCATTTCTTAGCTCTGACCTTTTGTTTTTAAGTAGATTCCTTATAATGCCTCAGAAAGCATCATCCTTAAGATTACTTCAACCTTTGCCCTTGTTATGTCTAGAGTACATCTATCTTTTTCACTCACTTTCTGGCCATCCCAATCCTACAGTCTTCCAGTGCGTTAAAGTAGGGGTCCCCAACCCGGGGCCATGGACTGGTACCTGTTAGGAACTAAGGCCACACAACAGGAGGTGAGTTGGAGGGGAGTGAAGCTTCATCTCTGTTTACGGCTACTCCCCATTACTGCCTGAATTCCACCTCCTGTCAGATTAGCAGTGGCAGTAGATTCTCCTAGGAACATGAACCCTACTGTGAACTGCATATGCGAGGGATCTAGGTTGCGTGCTCTTTATGAGAATCAGATGCCTGGTGATCTAAGGTGGAGCCGAGGCAGTGATGCTAGTGCTGGGGAGTGGCTGCAAATATAGATTGTCATTGGAAGAGAGCTTTGACTGCAGAGAGACCATCGTGAATCAATTGCTTGTAAACTCATATCAAAACCCTATCAGTGAGTGGCAAGTGACAATTAAACTGTATCTGGTAGCAGGCTATATAAAGCCAACCTCCCTCACCTCAGCCTGTAGAAAAATTGCTTTCCACGAAACTGGTCCCTGGTATCAAAAAAGGTTGGGGACCACTGCTTTAAGGCATTCTTTTATTCATTCATTCATTCAATAAATATTTATTGTCTATTATATGTTGGGTACTGTGCTGGGCAACAGAGATGTACAGTGAACAAGATATAGTCTCTGCCTTTGTGGAGCCCACACTTCCACAAAAGGATGGTAAAGTTTTAACCAAAGAAATATACAAAGCCAGAATCAGACAGGAACAATTCCCTCACAGCAGATTAAGTTCCTAGACCCTTCAAGCTGAAAGGGTATATTTAAAATTAGATTGGGAAGCTGGTGGGCCACAACACATTTGTCTAGTTTAGGGCAGTAAAAAGAAATAGGTTGGCCCTGGATGGCGTGGCTCAGTTGGTTGAGCATGATCCCGCAAACCAAAAGGTTGGCAGTTTGATTCCCAGTCAGGGCACATGCCTGGGTTGCAGGTTCAGTCCTCAATTAGGGCCCATACGGAAGGCAGCCAATCAGTGCTTCTCTCATATTGATATTTCTCTCCCTCTCTTTCTCCCTCTCTTCCCCTCTGTCTAAAATAAAAATAAAATTAAGAAAGAAAAATAGATTGGAGAGGTAAGAACAGTTTATCGAAGGACTTGAATACCAGGCTAATGAGCTTAAACACAGTTTAGGGACAATGAGGAGGCATCCACTTTTTAAATCTCTTTTTAATTCAACTTCTGGCCAAGATGGAGGCCTATGCACTTTGTCTCCTTGCACAACCAAAAGAAGAACAACAGCAAATTTAAAAACAAAAAATAAACAGAAGTGCCAGAAAATTGAACTGTATGGAAGTCTGACAACCAAGGAGTTAAAGAAGCATTCATTCAGACTGGTAGGAGGGGCAGAGACGGGCAGTCAGGGTGGAGAGGACACACAGCAAGGCTGCAGCTGGCCGACCAGGGCAGGCAAGGCAGCAGCTGGTGGACCGGGTGGCACAATATTTGCGTGTGGATAAACTCAGAGGAACAACTGGGCAGTGAGAGAGACTGTGCAACACAGGGTGCCAGCACAGGAAAAGAAAGCCTCAAAAGCTCTACCAGTAAAAACCTGTGGGGCTTCTGGTGGCAGGAGAAACTACCAGTCTCACAGGAGAGTTCATTTGAGAGACCCACAGGGTCCTAGAACGTACGCAAACCCACCTACATGGGAATCAGTACCAGGAGGGCCCAATTTGCTTGTGGGTAGCAGGGGAAGTGACTGAAAGATGGCCGAGAGCCGAGCAAGGGCCATTGTTCCCTCTCAGACCCCTCCCCCACATACCACACAGCAGTGCAGTGATGTGGGTTGCCTTGCCCTGGCGAATACCTAAGGCTCCGCTGCTCAGATGTAATAGGTGCTTGGAGAAAAAAAATATGACCCAAATGAAAGAACAGATCAAAGCTCCAAAAATAAAACTAGCAATGAAGAGATAACCAACCTAACAGATGCAAAGTTCAAAACACTGGTAATCTGGATGCTCACAGAATTGGTGGAGTATGGTCACGAAATGACGGAAAAAGTGAAGGCTATGCAAAGTGAAATAAAGCAAAACATACAGGGAACCAACAGTGAAGAGAAGGAAACCAGGACTCAGATCAACAGTTTGGAGCAGAACAAAGAAATAAACATTCAACCAGAACAGAATAAAGAAACAAGAATTCAAAAAAATGAGGAGCGGCTGCGGAACCTCTGGGACAACTTTAAACCTTCCAACATCTGAATCATAGGGGTGCCAGAAGGAGAAGAGGAAGAGCAAGACATTGAAAACTTATTTGAAAAAATAACGAAGGAGAACTTTCCCAATCTGGCAAAGGAAATAGACTTCCAGGAAGTACAGGAAGCTCATAAAGAGTCCCAAAGAAGTTGGACCCAAGGAAGCACACACCAAGGCACATCATAATGACATTACCCAAGATTAATCATAAGGAGAGACTCTTAAAAGCAGCAAGAGAAAAGGAGGCAGTTACCTACAAAGGAGTTCCCATAAGACTATCCGCTGATTTCTCAAAAGAAACCTTACAGGGAAGAAGGGACTGAAAAGAAGTATTCAAAGTCATGAAAAGCCAGGACCTACACCCAAGACTACTCTATCCAACAAAGCTATCATTTAGAATGGAAGGGCAGATAAAGTGCTTCCCAGATAAGGTCAAGTTAAAGGAGTTCATCATCACCAAGCCCTTATTACATGAAATGTTAAAGAGATTTATTAAGAAAAAGAAGATGATCAAAACTATGAACAGTAAAATGACAACAAACTCACAACTATCAAAACTGAACCTAAAAAAATAAAAACAAAAACAAACTAAGCAAACAACCAGAACAGGAACATAATCACAGAAATGGAGATCACATGGGGGGTTATTAGCAGGGAGGGGGATGGCAGAGAATGGGTCAAAAGGTACAGGGAATAAGAAGAATAATTGGTGAGTGCAAAATAGACGGAGAGGTTAAGAATAGTATAGGAAAAGGAGAAGCCAAAGAACTCATGTATGACCCATGGACATGAACTAAGGCGGGGAATACTGGTGGGAGAGGGCATGCAGGGTGGAGGGGAATAGAGAGAAAAAAGTGGGAAAAAAATAAAACCAGAGAAGGTCTGTTAAATAAATAAATAAATAAATCTCTTCTTAATTCAGATTCTAAAAAACCACCAGCTTTCTTCATACTCGGCCTTTGTCAACAAAACTGGAAAAGATATTACCTATTAATCTTTATGCTTGGTGACTGAATAACGACCTACGCTTGAGGTGGCTTCTTTCAATAATTGCATTTTAGCCAGCTTTCACAACTTTATATCTTGTTTTCCTAATAGTGAAATCAGAGGCAAAAGAAATGTCAGAAATCAGAATGTCAAGCTATAAAATTACATATTCACCTCCTTCTCAGGCAGACCAGAGTGGAACCTAAATGTATCCCCTAGAGCCAGTGGAGTCAGAGAAACGTGTGTCTTCCCTGTTTTCCCTATATCTGTCAGCTTCTGTGCTTTCTCTGGCGTGAGTAATCTATTCCAGGCCACTGGCAGTCACTCCTCTGAGGGGAAAGCCCAGGAAAGTCTCATCCTCCTCTCCCTTTACATGCCCTTCCCTGCCCTCTGCCCTCTGCCCATATCACCCAGTTTGGTACTATTTTAATTAATATTTAATGATGTGTTCATACCATAATCCTTCTTAGCTGACATCCTGTAACAATATGTCTTTTTCACCTGAATTACCTCCCCTGGTAGTAAGGATATTATTTTAAAAAGTTTTGTTGGTGAATTTCTACATCTTTTTATTTATTATTATTTCTTGTTGTTGTTGTTCATGCCCATGGGCTGTACATACCAGTTCTTTGGCTTCTTAATTTCCTATACTATTCGTAGCCTCCCCCTGTCTTTTTTTTTTTTTTTTTTGTCGACATTTCCCACCACCACTCTACATCTTTTTAAAGAGCTGAAGCTTTTCTCCTGGGGAGAAAACTAGTACCAGCTTCCATTGAAGAAAAAGTTTAAATCTTACAGAATCTAATACATCAGGAGAAAAAAAACATGCTGTGTGCCTTAAAGTGTTTTGCTTCTAGGCCTTTCCTAATTTGTTTAGAAACTTTATTCCACCCAAACTCCCCTTCCAAAGCAGATGTCTGTGAGAAAGGAGAGGGCTAGAACAAAGACATTTTTCCAGTGATAATTCCCAGATTTGAGCTGCCCAGAATGAGGAAGTACAGTCCTGCTGTCAGGTTCCAGCACAGTCATGCTCTGAGTTCTCTTGACACATGCTTCTGTGCAAGCTTAGCAAAAGAAGCCTAAATTTAGGAATAGGTGACAAAATACCATCCTTTTCTCTGCTACCTCTCTTCTTGTACCAAAACGACCTTTTTCTCCCAATCATATATGATTTGTATAAGGGTTGTGACTAATTCTAATCTGTCCGAGGCTGGAATCATTAAAGCATAACTGGGCTTAAAGTTTTGTCCTAATTGGTATTTATCCTAATATTGGAATGGAGGTACAATAAGAATAACAAAATATGTATAGCTCTGTGCTTCCTAGGTGGTATTAGCAGGTATTTTTTTAAAAAGTTGTAAAGAGAACTTGAAAAGGGACTGAGAGTGTGGTGGGAACAGATGTGCCAAATTGTATGACAGGGAAGGAAATAGTTTGGACATTTTTTCAGGCAGATTTCAAAGTGGTGCCTTAGTAGCTAAGATTCAAGAGGTTCTGAAAAGGGCCTTTAAACCCACAAGTTATGGATAGCAGTAGGGCATAGTTTGGGAAAAACAACTAGATCTATCATGACTAGAAGAGTTACATGTGGGAATTCTGGTATGGGGTGAGAGTGGACAGGAACCTGGAAATAACTGTAGAAGCACAGTATGTTTGTAATGGAAGCTCTTTAAAAAGGTGTAGAATTCACCAACAAGACTTTTAAAAGCCTCCTTACTCTCAGTCTAGGTAATTCAGGTGGCAAAATGATCTTGTTACAGGATGTCAGCTAAGAAGGATTGTGGTTTGAACACATTATTACATTCCAAGTTGAAGTAATACGGCTGTGTTCATAATTAATTGTCTGTGGGTTCAGTGATATTGCTATAAGGAATAAGAAGACCTAAATCTCTCTGACTGATGTGGCTCAGTTGACTGAGTGTGGGCCTGTGAACCAAAGGGTCACTGGTTCGAGTCCCAGTCAAGGCACATGCCTGGGTTACAGGCCAGGTCCCCAGTAGGGGGCATGTGAGAGGGAACCACACATCGATGTCTCTCTCCCTCTCTTTCTCCCTCCCTTCCCCTCTCTCTAAAATAAAAATACATAAAATCATTTTTTTAAAAAAAGACCTAAATCTAGTTTCTAGAGATGAAATATACAATATCAGCTATGAACAATACACTGGATGAAATTAACAACAAGGTAGACATTGCCAAGGAAAAGATAAAGAATTTAAGATAAAGCAATAAAAACCATCCAAAATGAAATGCATAGGGAAATGAAAAGACTTAAACATTTAAAATTACAGAAAAAAAATATTCGAAGAGATAACTGAAAATTTTCAAATTGAATGAAAGCTATAAAACCATAGATCTAAGAAGTTTAACAAACCCTAAACACAAGAAGCATGAAGAAAACTACACCAAGACACATCATAATTAAATTGCTTAGAGCTAGTGATAAAGAGAAAGTCTTAAGCCCCATCTTCATCCCTAATGCCTTAGGTTTGGCCCTCTTCATGTCTTAGTTGGACTTTTACAATAACTTCCAACTCATCTCACTACCTCTACTTTACTTTCCCATCAGTCTTCTCCCTTTCACTGCTGTCAGCAAGTTTTTCACTGCTCACTGAGTAAAACCCAGATTCTTAATATGGCAAATAAGGCCTCTCAGCATGGCATCTCACTCTTTCTTTTCTCTTCAACCTCAACACCTTCCCCCATCCATATCAGCTCCCAACTTCTAGCCACATGAAACTATTTGTGGAAGGAGTTGTCCTGTCACTGGCCTCTGTGGTTTTGCACATGCTGTTGCCTCTGCCTGGGAGTGCTTTCCCCCTCCCCCCCTACTTGGTTTAGTAATCTGTGGTCCACAATAATCTCTAAACTTTTGGAAGGCAGGGACTATCTTCCCTCTCTGCAGTGCCTGCTACACAGTTCAGTACTATTTTCCAGTGAACAATGTTATCATATAAAATTATTTTTACTTAATAATGGCCCAGCAGCCTGGGAAGTCCGTTGTCATATACCTATATATCAAGACTGAAGAGAATTTGTCTTTACTTTCAAAAGCCAGAAGTTTCTTTTCAATAGAAGTTTTTGCTGGTTATTGATACATTTGTTTTTGGCTTCATTTAATTTTGAGCTCATTAAGGTTCATGAAAACTTTCAATTAATGATTGTGTTTAGAAAGAAGGCTATTAAAAGGGTGTCAGTTAGTACCAATAATACTCGCTAATATGCCTAAGAATGGCTGTGTTTTCTGGCTGTGTTAAATATGTGACAATTTCTTCGGTAGATGAGCAACTAACATATCCCATTTCCACAAAAAAAGGTAGGTGTTCTTTTTATAATTGCCAGAAAAAGAAGTCACTCAGAGTTATGTACACTGCCTGCAGACAATTTTTACACACATTCAGAGACTGTCCACATAGGCATTAGGGCCTGCATGCAAAATGGTGGCCCATTCACTGCCAATGGGCTTGTGGAACATGCCTATTTAGAGGGAGAAGGCACAGACTAGGGCTTTATAAATTAATAAAGTTAGTGTTTTAGACCAGCTGTAATGAGGTAGAAATATGGTGTCACTAAACTGTATTTAAGGTAACTGGATTGGAATTCATAAAAAGTGTTAACTTTCTGAGATTCCATGTCCAGCTTTAATTTTCTGCCATTGAGAGGGTTTGGGAACCCATATGAGCTAGTCCTAATTTCATTCATTAATTTATTTAGAAACATTCACTAAGTACCCACTGTATACCAGTTACCATGCCACATGCTAGAGATACAGAGTTGAATAAAACAATCCCTGCCATTAGTGTGCTCCCAGTCAAGCAGTGATTCTAAAATGGGGTTGGTGAAGGCATATGCCCTTATGAAGACAGGTACTATAGCTTTCAAGGACCAGTTATCAAAGAATAACCCTATCCACCCTGATTCTGACTGTGTGGGAGATGGGCTTTGCTCTCTGATGAGAATGTGCTGCACATGAAGACCCATTAATAGTTGGAGAGACCAAGGTGTTAACTCAAAATTATAACATGAATGGCCATGTAAAGGGTACTATAAGAGTACACCTAATTTTACCCAATAAGAGTAGTAGACAGGAAATGCCTGACAGGCAGTGAAAGATAAGCATTTTGAAAGAGGTCTCAAATTCTGGAGATAGTAATTTAAAAGTCATCAGTTTGTATATGGTAATTGAAGCACTTAGAATGGGTGAGATCATTCAAAGAGAGTGTATGAAACTGGAAGAAAATAGTGAAGTCATCATCATCATTATCCCAACCACTTACTAAATGACTTTTACTATGTTCCAGATATAGTACCAGGTACTTTATATGCACTGTCTCATTTAACCTTCACAAAAACCCTACAAGGTTAGGTGCTCTGGAACCTATGGCAATGCTAACAACATTTAGGAAGCTGGCAGGTGAGGATGCTCTATCAAGTGGGTCTGGAAAGGAGCCACCAGAGAAACAGAAAGAGGAGGACTTGGTGTCATAGGAACCAGGGCAGGATGGTGTTTTAGGAAGGGAGAAGCCGGCAGTCCCATATTTTGAACAAGTAGTGAGGGAGGGATGAAAGATGTATTACAAAGGGTCACAGAAAGAATGGAATGTGCAGAACAGCAACAATTCGGGGGAAAAGTTGGACTAGAAAGGGAAATAGTGTGAAACTTGAGCAGGGAGTGGTAGGGAAAGGGAGAAAAGAAAAAAAATAGAAAAGACAAGACTGAAGAACTTAGCCAAAGTGTCCTATTTCCACAAAGAAGGTAAGTATAGCAGGGAAAGACAAGATGGCACAGGAAGGTGTGACCAAGAAGTCTAGTGAAAGGGTGGTGGGGAAAAAACTCCTCTTTTAGTGATGTTGAAAGAAGGGAATAGAGGAGATAAGAGTATAGGGGAGTTAACTAATTGGGAGTTCTGTTTCGTTCTTAAAAGTAGGAGACTATAAATTGGGTGGGTAGTGTGCTTGAAGAAAGGGAAAGGTGATATGGGCCATAACCATTCATTCAAAATGATGTACTCTAATCTTCTGAGGACTTTATCTGCGGAAGCCTTTAAGTCAGAGCTAAAAACCTGGAGAAAATATATTCTAATAGTCTTCCTTCTCTTTTGCAAAAAAACATGTGCCCAGACTCTCAAGTGGGTCCTTGCCTTAGGTTCTGGGCATGGGGTTTTCTCTGTGAAGGGGAGACGAATGAGGTGGTTTATAGAAGAGCAAAGGACAAGGACAAAATGTGAAGAGGGCACAAGAGCAGGCTATATATACTTCAGAAATACAGGTAAAATAACCAAAACCCCTGTGTTTTTCTCAAATCCCAGTTTGAACTTTACTGTGTACAGCAGCAGTGGATCAAATGTATTCTAAATGTGTCCATTGACAAATTTCTTGGAAATCTAATTACCTCTGGAGCAATGGGAGAGATCTATAATGAACATAGTCATTTTGCAAGGCAGTGGTGATTTCTCTGGGGATCTTATTTTAAAATCAAAGCAACTGTCTGTAATGAAGAACATCTCCATTTCAAAGTATCACTTGAAATTAAACAGACGTTCTATTAGAGTATTTCTCGGAGTGTGGTTTGAAGAACAATGGCATGGAGGAGTCGGGGTGTTCGGGGTTGGGAGCTGGCAAGGATGGAGGAAGTTGTTAACACTGTAGTTTCTTGGATCTCGTGTCTCTGGAATGGGGTGGGACCTGACATCTAAATACTTTACAGATGTTCCAGGTAATTTTTAAAGCTTTTATTATGAAAAATATTAATACTATACAAAAAATGGAGAAAATAGTATCATGCATCCCATTGTGCCTATCACACAAATTTAAGAACTGATAGTCTCTTCTGTATCTTTTATGGCCCCTGCCACTGGATTATTTCGAAATGTTATATTATTTATTATTTTTATTTATTATATTGTTTCATCTGTAAATATTTTAGTATTTATCTCTAAATGATAAAAAGCATAATCAGCTCTGGCTTGTGTGGCTCAGTGGACCGAGCGTCCACCTATGAACCAAGGGGTCACCAGTTCAATTCCCAGTCAGGGCACATGCCTGGTCTGCAGGCCAGGTCCCCGTTAGGGGGTGCACAAGAGGCAACCACACGTTGATGTTTCTCTTCCTCTATTTCTCTACTCCCCTCTAAAATAAATAAATCTCTCTAAAAATAAATAAATAAAATCTCTCTTAAAAAGCATAATCACAAAGCATTATCATGCTAAATAATTCTTGGTTTCATTAAAGATCTGTCTACTTCAATCATTGAAAAGCTATGAGGTTATGCTCCCATTTCTATTCAAGTTACAAGGTTGTATGTATCTCACTGATATATCATTTTTCCAAAGGCTCAAGGTTATTGTTTATACAATGGCAGATAGGTATTTAAAATCATAAATGGGTGTTGAATTTTGTTTAATTTTTTTATACATATTGATATGGTTATATGGCTTTGAATTACACCTGGCTTCAGCTTGGGTTTCCACATTTTTTTACCACTCTGATGCTTATTTCTAGCACCCAGGGATTTCTTTTCGTGATTTTAGAAATCAAACATGTATTAAACACGTTTTTGTAAATTTTATCCATTATTTCTTTTTTTAAATCAATTATGTCTATGTTGCTTAGAGAAGGCAACAGGGCTTCCTGCCTCAGTTTAGACTGCCAAATTTGCCAGAAGCTCCATGAATACTAAGCCTGTCTCCTTCTCCAATCTCACCTCTTACTATTATTCTATTCCCTCAATAAGTTTTATCCACACTGGCTTCTTTCTTGCCTAGGGGCCTTCCAAATAGCTCTTCTGCCCCTACATCTTCACATGGCTGGCAACTTCTTGTCATTCAAGTCAAATATCATTGAGGTATTCTCAGACTATACAATCTAATTTGTTCCCCCTCACCCTGATAGCCTATTCTATTACCTTCTGTTTTTTCATAGCAGAGTCATTAGGCAAGTGACTTTGTTTCTTTCCAAGCTCCAATGAGGCTCTTTTCGTTTGGGACTGTGTCCATGAGTGGGTAGTGCTAACTGGGCCTTCAACTTTCATCACTGTGTGTACTGCTTTGAGAAGCTTTGGCTTCTACTTGGTACTGTGGTTCCTGGATATTTATTATTGTTTAAGGCAAATTTCTCCATTTCTGATTCTTAAACATTTTTCTTTGTCTTGTTTTTGAATGTAGTCAAAGAGATATATATATATTCTTTATATATATTATATATTATATATAATGTCTACATTATATATGTACATACATTATATATGTACATGTATATGTATATATGTACATATATAATAAAATAATAGTATATATTATATATAATGTATACATACATTATATACATGTACATATATGTGTACATATGTACATATGTATATGTACACATGTATATATATTTTATGTATACAGTTTTGTCTACATTTTAGAGGTTTGTAGCAGAAGAGAGGAGATTGCAATATGTGGTAAATCTGACAATAACACAGAAGTCATGGCTTTTAATAAAAGGAATGAAATGATTTTCATAGCTTTCATTGTTCTTTTTCAGTAAGTAATATAACTCCCTTGATGAAATTACAGACTCGGGTCTAAGAACAACAGTGGGGCTTCTTCCTCTTCCAGTGAGCTGATTGGGGTTCATTAAAATAGACAATCTGTTTTAATGGCCTTGTACCCTATTTCCCCTATGCATCTCACTGTTGTTACAGACTGACTGATTGATAACTGCTCGTAGCTGCACTCTACCACTGTTCGATCTGTCTCCTGCCATCGTCTAACTGTGAGCAAGTCTTTTTGCTTTACCTCCCCTCCCATCTCACCATGTTCCAGCACACAGGCCCACCTGATTCACTGCTTCGATTGCTTTCCTTTTGGGCCTGGAGGCCAGGAGTTAGGTAGAAGTTGGTTAGAAAAGTATTGAAGAGTTGTGTCCAAATGAAGTAAGTGGTCCACTACTCTAATTTGCTTTTATAGGTCCCCCAAAAGGAAGCCTTTCCGAAAACAGAAAACACAGTTATAACCACCTATATATTTATTAAGTAACTATATTGTATCACTCTATACATTTTGATAAAATACAAATGTGGCATAAATTCCTGGGGAAGATGAGAAGCTGAATGATTCTGAAGAGCAAATCTCCTTTTATCTATTTCTTAGATAATGGCCACATTCAGTTCAAGAAATATTTTTAAGCAACTAGCTCATAGTGCAAAATACTGAGCTGCTATTACAGAAAGACCCAAAAATTAGTTACATACCTAAAACAGATGTATATTTCTCTCTCATACTACAACCTGGAAGGCAAGTTTTCCAGCAAGGAAAACGGATATTGAGAGATGACGGAATCTCTGCTGTACCAACCTTGTGGTGAACCGAGAGGCAGATCCAGGTTTTGAGGCTCCTGAAACATACAAATTTGGAGGCCCTCTTTATGTAAAAGAATCTAGAATTATAGAAACAAAATTAAGTTCAGTGAGCTGAGCTAGTGAAGGTCCCTAAAGTGAAAGTTTAATTAGCTTTTTAGTAAATCCAACTGTGTAGGCGCCTGCCCTATGGGCAACATTTTCCCTTCAAGAAGATAGAGACCTACATAAGTTGGTGTACTAGAGTGTTGTCATTGACTAAGTGGTCTGAAATAATTTCAGAATATTTTGCTATATTTAAGGACTGTGACTAGTCATGAAGGGTTGAGAAAAGGGAGAGAAGAATGTTTGTTGGAGGTACCTATAAAAGCTTCATAAAGGTGTAGCCAAGACCACAAAGGGTAGGTAGGACTCGGAAAGGCGGAATGAGGGGAAAAGGCTATTCCTGGTAAGGGATGCACATATGCAAAGTCCTGAAGGTAGGAATGAGCAGAACATTTGGGAAATGGGGGACACTTGGACTGGAATTAGACTTAATATTGAGAAACAATAGAAGATTAGGCAGAGACAAATGATAATATGCCCTGCGGAGATGCCAGAGTGAGGCTTTATGATTTTATCAGATAGACCAGAGGTTGGCAAACTATAGTAAGCTGGCAGGCCAAATATGGCCCACCTTCTGTTTTTGTAAATAGAGTGTTATTGGAACACAACCATGCCTGCTTCTTTACATATTTCTGTGGCTGCTTTCTGGCAAACACAGGGTTGCTACAGAGATGTGCGGTCCACAAAGCCTTTACAGAAAGTTGCTGGTCCCTGAGATAGTAATGCCTTGATGAAAATAGGATTTTAGAGAAAGGTTTTGATTCAATCAGTGTAAGACTACAAGCTAAAACTGATTTAAGATTTTGCATGTTTTCAGAAGCTTTCACACCAAAATAATGAGAATCTTGGGACAAAGAATAGGGAAATATAAAATCCTCTAATGAGGTCAAGAATTAAAGTTTTATCTAAGGCCATTTTTTTAAAATGTGTTTACAGATTTTTAAATAAAGCTCCAAGGCAAGTTCAGGAAAATTTAATTGAAATGTTTTCTTAGTTTGCAGAGAGTGTGCCTTAAGGGATAATTTAGGTTGAAATAAATCTCATTGTCTTGCTTTAACAGTTTTTGAACCATTATTTGTTTACCCCATACCCCCTGGTGTTCTTTTGTTTATAAATATTTCACAAACCAATTGGGGCCAATTACCTTCCATGCAATTAAAATCAAATAGTTTGTGCTCTATAATGCAGCTGTTTCTCCTTAATCTCGGGCATTTTTTATGACACTATTTTCCCTTTTAACTAAAGCTCTCTCCTTTTGTGATGGTGGTATCTGCAAATTAACATTCCCAGTAAACATTTTGTAGGGTTCAGACTTTTCTGAATAGTATCTTCTCTCCCGTGTTGACAGCCCAGGAGCTCCCTCAGGTTTAATAAAGTGTTATTTTTATATTCATTTTTTATTTCACTAATGAACATGCAGAAGAAGAAACAGGTAGAGCATAGCGAGGAAGCTGTACCCAGGAAATAAAAATGTAATATTTATGATGATGACAAAATATTCTCCTAGAAAATTACTTTCACTTATTGACCCAAATTCCCACATTTTCACAATCAACATTTATTGAAATCTTACAATGTGCATGGCAATGGAAGAGGTATAAGACCTGCTTTCTACTCTCTTTAAATTCTTAGATTTTTGGTCTCAGGACCTCTTTATATTCTGCAGAATTTGAGGATCCCTAAGAACTTTTGTTTATGTGAGTTTTATCTATTAATATTTACCATATTAGAAATCGAGAACAGGAAACTTTAAATATTTATTTATATAAAATAACAATAATATGTCTATGACAACATAAATATTATAGTTTTATAAAAACTATACTTTCAAAAATAAAAAGTTGTGAAAAATGACCAAAATCAGTCAGGATGACCACATTTTTTCAGGTTTTTAAAACCTATGTCTCACCCTGGCTGCTGTGGCTCAGTGAAGGGATTGAGCATTGGCCTATGAACTGAAACGCTGCCAGTTTGATTCCCAGTCAGGGCACATGCCTGGGTTGTGGGCCAGGTCCCCAGTTGGGAGCATGTGAGAGGCAGCTGATCAATGTATCTCTTGCACATTGATGTTTCTCTCCATCTCTTTCTCCCTCCCTTCCCCTCTCTCTAAAAATGAATAAATAAAATATTTTTAAAAAGAATGTCACTTTTTTAAGCTAATTTTTTAATTAAAAAATTATAACCTTTGTCTCTTTCAGTATATTGAATCTTTCTTAAACTACACATAATCTCCTTTAAAATTCCCCCACCTTGAGCCCTGGCTAGTGTGGGTCAGTGGATTGAACACTGGCCCGCAAACAGAAAGGTCGCTGGTTTGATTACTAGTCAGGGCATATGCCTGGGTTGCAGACCAGGCCCCAGCTGGGGGCATGTGAGAGTCTATCGATCAATGTATCACTCACACATTGATGTTTACCTCTCTTTCTTTCTCCCTCCCTTTCCCTCTCTCTATAAGTAAATAAGTAAAATCTCTTTCAAGAAGTAAAATAAATAAATAAAAATAAATAAATAAAATTCCCCCATCTTGAGAAACCCTTCAGCAGAAGAATAAACTGCACCAGTTTATTTATGAGATGCATTGACACACAGCAAGGGCTATCAAGATGGACTTAAGGAGGGATTTTCATCCCTCCTTAAGCCTATGTAAACAGAGAAATGTCAACATGATGACTTTCCATTTTGCATCCTGTGGCTATTGTGCAGAACTTGAAATGTGAATTTTAGGAGCAGCTTAGAAAGCAGAATTTGTAAATATACTTAGCTTATTGACCCAAAGTTTTCTCTCCCAGTAATATAAGGGTCATACAGTTTTATAAAAAGACAATATTTATCTGTGCCATTAAACGCGAATATAGCATTATTATTCATAATTCCAAAATCTTGGAAGCAACCGTAATGTAAAAAAAAGAAAAAACCTAGAAAGGTTTACATGTCTGTGAATCTCTTTAATGTCTGGCTTAATAAAAGACAGCTGGATTTTTGAAAAAGATTTTATTTATTTATTTAGATGGAAGGGAAGGGAGTGAAAAAGAGAGGGAGAGAAACATCTATATGAGAGAGAAACATCGACTGGTCGCCTCTCCCACGTCTCCAGCTGGGGACCAGGCCCACAAGCCAGGCATGTGCCCAAACTGGGAATCAACCAGCGACCTTTTACTTTGCAGTGAGACCCAACCAACCAACTGAACCATGGTAGCCAGGAAGAGACAAGTGGATTTTTATGTCCGCTCTTGTATTTAACCTGTTGAAATATCACATCATGTAGCAGAAAATAGCAAAAATAAAACAAACAGGTTTTCCTAACTTCCTTCTACACTTATTTTCTTGGATGGGAAGGGAAACAAGCCTTATAAAGAGGATAGTTCTCCTTCTGGGCTACCCTTGAAGGTGAATGTTTAAAAGGTTGTGGTTAATCAGTGAATTGAGGGTGGGACTTTGTGTTAAGCTTCCCAAAGTTGTAAGGATGACCCACTCCCTACCTCCCAGACCCCCTAACTTGTTCCACTATATGCTAAGTAAGGTCAGAGCATGAAGCAAACTCCTAAAGCCCTTTGACTCCAAACAGGTCCCTTGTTTTTAGTCACCAAAGATATGTCCCTGGTTGTAGAAGCTTCAACCATGCATTCAGAGGAGATTTAGAAAAGCTGGAGCTAAGCCTTAGCTCATCTCCTGATGTTATTTCTCATTGCCCTTCAAGGACTACCCACAGAATCTAAGGGACTGGCTGTGTGAGTAAGTTCAGTGCGAGCATTGCCAGTTATACTGCATCCTTGTCAATCACAGAAACAGGGTTAAATTACGTTTCAGACAAGATGGTCAGAGTGTATTAGACCCTGCTAGACTGGTAGGATTGTTTTGAAGTTTTTGACCAAAATAAGTTATATTTTTATACATGTTTATATATTTTTGTAGAGACCCCATCTTATTTAAGCTTTATAATAATACTGTGCTTTGGAAAGGCTACTTGTCTTCTTCAAGACAGTCTGGAGAAATCTCAAAAGTTAAAATGCAGTAGTCCCCCTTTATTTGGGAGGGATATGTTCCAGACTCCCAGTGAATGCCGGAAACTGAGGATAGTACCAAACCCTAAATACACTATGTTTTTTCCTTATACATACATAACTATGATAAAGTTTAATTTGTGAATTAGGCACAGTAAGAGCTAAACAATAATAACTAATAATAGAACAGTTAAAAAAATAATAACAGTTATGGGACTGTGGTCTCAAAATATCTTATCGCACTGTACTTATCCTTCTGATGATGATGTAAGGTAATAAAATGCATTAAGTTGAGAACTTTTATCTTTTCACTTAAAGGGAGCACTTTATGGCTCCTCTTTGGCCTATCTGAATTGTCAGCTTCACCGCTTTTGTACTTTGGGGCCATTATTAAGTAAAATAAGGATGACTTGAATATAAGCACTGTGTTACCGTGGCAGCCTGATAACCAAGAGGGCTAGGCTACTAAGCGATTAATGGAAGGTTAGATTGTACAGTGTAGAGATGCTGGACAAAGGGATGATTCACATCCCGGGCAGGATGGAGTAAGATGGCAGGAGATTTTATCACGCTGCTCAGAATTGCATGCAATTCAAAACTTATGAATTGTTTATTTCTGGAATTTTACCACTTAATATTTTCAGACCATAGTTGACCGCAGGTAACTGAAACCATGGAAAGCAAAAATGCAGATAAGGGGGACTCGGGTAACATAAAACTTGCCATCTCTCCTTTATACCGTAAATATTTTTCTCTCCC
>PVJD01016796.1:0-19715 GCA_004026545.1 Mormoops blainvillei
TCAACAATATGATGAGAAGGCAAACCACAGAACAGCCCTGCAATGGAATCTTGTTCAGCAATAAAAATGAACAGACTACAGGTACTTGCAAATATGTGACATCTCACAAACATATGTCTAAAAAGGAGCCAAACACAGAAGAATGCACACATTTATTAAAGTTTATGTATACATTTTATACGAAGTTCAAAATTAAGCATAACTTAATTCTGCTAGAAGCTTTAGGGGGATGGATACTTTTAGGGAGAAGAAGGACTGTAACTGAAAGGGGACAAAAGAAAGTTTTTTAGGGTAGTGACTATGTTCTATGTCTTGATTAGAATGGTGGCTACAACGGTTTCTTATTTTGTAAAAATTCTTTTACCTGTAAATTTGTTTTGTGTACTTTTCTATATGTGTTACACTTCAACAAAAAAATGAAAAAAAAAACGAACTTGTGAATGGAATATTTGACAATACTTCTTCTAATTCCAATATAATAAATTTCTAATGCACTTTCCCTGTTCTAGTGCAATGAACGAATCCTGTTTAAGAAAAACAGCAAACATGATGATGAGGGCTCAGGAAAAAAAATCACATATATTATAATCGTTCAGCTCCAGAGGACTCTAGCTACCTGCTTCCTTTTGCCCTTTGCCCGGGTTAGCCTGGGCCAGCTCCTGTGCGTGAGGGAGCCCGAGGCTGTTAATCAGTGGCTCAGATTATCACTCAGTTTATCTACCCCTAAAATGCAGGTGGAAATGTTCAGAGCAGGACAAGATGAAGCTCAGCTCCATTAAAAATATTAATACAAGTAGAGCACCAATTTATTGCATGAAAATCCTCTGATCTGTTCACTGTAGCAACAGCTGTTATTCTGTATCCTACTGAGGGCCTTGGGACCCAGTGACACTAGCAGGTCTGCCTCTGTGCACATTTCTCTCAGCTGGTTAAATAAACAGTTCCTCTCTCTTCCTGTAGAGAGGCAGGGTTGTTCCTAGTTGTCAAACTCAAATAATCCCCTTCAAACAGAATCCCTGACAAGTTCAAAGAAAACATGCCAAACCTCACTGCTTTGGGGGATAATGGACACCAAGAATTGGCTGCTAGAGCAGAAATAGAAAGATGCCTTTGAACATGAAGCATTAACAAACCAAGAATTATTGTATATCTTTCTCCCCTAACCAATGACCTTTCCCAAAAAATTAACTATAATCCCTGGTGTTCCAGTTCTCCCCTTTCTACCAAATTTCATATTCTAATAGTTGAAGTTCAAGTTTACTTAGTAGCACAAAATTTTACTTTTATTGTTTTCAAACCATATACATATATACAATGTAACCAAACGATAGGAGAAAGTAGGTAGGGCTACATGTCCAAACTCACTTTGACTCTCATTTTAATATCAGGGGAGACATAAAGAATATTAAAAAGCTGATAATGCACAAATACTACATGAACCCTGTCTAGTTAGCAAACAACTAATTGACCATAAACAACCAATATAGATAATTTATCTATACTTTGTAACTGATAGAAGACCCTGATTTTCTTTTCAAGATTTGGAAAGATGTTTTTCAATCCCTTGTCAATTACTACATTGTTTTCTTGTATCCCATAGACCCTACCCCTGCAGGAAAACTGACATTATCTAGCTGTCATCTGTTTATCTGTCTGTCTGTCTGTCTGTCTATCTCTCTGATTCTGCTTCAGAAAATAAGGTCCATCGTTGAACTGATTTAGCAGGCAGGACTGAATGTATATTTCAGTGCGTGAACAACATCAATAGTGAACCTAGTACAAGTGATTTAAAATGACATGCTACTGTGCAAATATCATATGATTGCTTACATTCCTCATTTGATTTCTGCCTTTATCCACACTAAGTTTCCTGACTTGATTTTAACAGGCACCATACAGCTTATTTCCAATCTCAGGCAGCTCCTAAACTTCAGAAATAAATGATTTCTACTTATCTCACAAGAATGTTTTAAGAATAAATGCGATAACTTGCCAAAAAGCATTTGAGTTCATTACAGAGTAGGTACCAAGTAGAACAAATGTGATGTTACAGTGTCTACGGGTTTCACGTGGTGATCCGAGCCTTAAATTTGTCTCGGCAGGATGTCTCAGGCTTTTCTTTCAGTGGAATACCAGCCCTGATCCATAGGACCAGTCACAGAAACGTACACCTGGATGAATGTTTAACTAGGAGTCAGGAGACCCTGATGCTTGTCATGGCTCTTCTAATTAACATTAGTTAATTTTTATAAAACCCTTTACCTTTCTGGGTGACAGGTAATTCATCTTTAAAATAACACAGAACTAGACACTGCATGGATTTGAGGGGTGGCTTCCACCTTTAGCGTTCTGTAATTCTATGATTGATTGTGACCTTTCCCACTTAAGGAGGTAAGAACTTGTTTTTGAAAGTAAATAACAGGATGATGGTGTAGGAGTGAAGGTTCCACCTTCACTGAAATGCATACTCCCATCAAATAATTTGAATTTCTCTTTCATGGTGACTCAATATGAGAAAAGCCTTCGCTTATCCTATGCAAGCTGACTCTCGATCACTTTGGCACATCATCATAATTATTTCATTCAAACTCACCACATTCTGTATCTTTTTTTTCCCCTCACTATTTTGAACAATTGTCTCCTCAAATAGAATGTAGGCTAACTTGTTTACTGCTGAGTCTTTGGTATCTAGGGCAAAGCCTAGCACATATTAGGACTGAAGAACATGTATTGGGTGAAAAGCTTAATGTACATCAAAACCATTTAACCAAGTGTAGCATAAGGCTAGATCTGCTTAAGAGAAAGATATTCAATAAACACTAGTATATGGAAGACTTCATTTTCCTTATATACGCCAAAAGGAAAGTGTGTGCTGGAATTACACCAATAAAAAACTCCAGGGAGTTTTCCCAGTCTAAATCACTTTTGCCAGATCACTGGCTTAAGTATGATGAGATTTTGCAATAATTCAAGGACAATAGTCCTCTATATTATAGGACATGACATTAATTGAAGAGAAGCTTTTGTTAATCTTAGAGTAGTTACTTCTATTGACTGTGGCATGCTTTTAAAAAATATATAAGTGATATGTAAATTTTCACCAAAATTTTGCTGAGTGCTCAAATCAGTTTCATTTTGCGCTAATTATACAACATAATATACAAATTGTTATATGTTATGTTTTAGAACAATAATTTACATAATTTAGCTTAAAGGAAAATTTAATGCCTAAGAAATGGCTTTTGCAAGTATTCTCAGTGTCTGTAGCTTCGACAACATGCAGATTCTGTTTGTTATTGCTATTTATTGTGTGCACCTATTTTTAAAGATCCCAAGGTTAGCAGAATTAAAAATATGGATATCATCTGATTTGCTCCAGACCACTGGATCACAGAGTAGCAATTTGCATATAGGTCATCAGGGATTTTTAAAAAGGGAATCTGTGTTTATGGAGTCAGAGAATTCACTGTTCCATGATACCATTTCTCAGGTCATTCTTGTGAACTGATTGTCACACAATGATCCAATCAGCTGTTTGATTGATCTGATTCAGTTCATCCATGGCACCTGGGCCAAACATTTCAAGGTCAGGTTATTTGTGTCTGACATTGATGGACATGGCATTCAACACCAAGGGATAAAAGAGTCCATTATATTCAAAAACTGCCCCACACCACATACATTTCCATTGCTTTCCCTAAAGATAACTGGGACTATCCAAACTGAATAATGTCATCTCAATTATTTCATTTGACAGCAGTGTTTGGTGTGGCGTTACACACAGTTCATGTGGGGAATGCTCAAAGTATTGAACATCTTGATGGTGCTAATGCTTCATTGGAGAACTGCAGTTTTGTGTTCAGGAAAGTGACCTGAATACAGGATTTGGAAAAACTGTCTAACCTCAAAATGAGCAGAAAGCTATGTAGCCACACAACAAGCATAGAGGCATAATACAATGTTATCCAATTTCACATGTTTTAAAATAAATGTGCCTAACTGTGGAGGTTGTCCTCTGAATAATCAGTCTCGAACATATTTATTTTTATATGTCATAACATTTGCTAAAGCATTCATCCCACTGCTATCCATTGAGCATTTAATACTATGAATCGGGCAATCTTCTAGGAGTTGGGGGTATAGCATTATGTAACATACAAAAATCTCTCTTCTATTAGAGCTGAAATTCTACTGGGCAGAAGTAGATAGCAAAGGTATTAAAATTTATTAAATAGTATATTAAGAAGTGATAGTGCTATGGTAACAAATAAGGTCAGGATGGTTGGGAGTGCCTTGGGGTAGGAAGATTCAATTTTATTTATTTTTTTTCATTTTTTTTGCCTTTTTAAAATTAATTTTTAAAATTGCTGCTCAATTACAGTTCTCCCCATTTTTCTCTCATTATTCTCCCCTGTTCTACCCACCCCCCCACCTCCTACATTCAATCCTCCTCCCAGTTGTCTTTGTCCATGGGTCCTTTTTACATGTTCCTGGACTGACACTTCCCCTTCTTTGCCCCTTTACCCCTCGTCCCACCTCCCCTCTGGTCACTGTCAGTTTGTTCTTTATTTCCATGTCTCTGGTATAGGGAGATCAGGTAAGACTTTGTTGAAAAGTGACAATGCAAGAGATTAAAAATGCCCCATAGGTAGGAAGATCTTTACCAGTGGGAAACATGTTCCAGGCAGATTGAATAGCAAGTATACAAGCAGGAGGCTGGGTTCTACCTGACACATTTGAGGAATGGCAAGGAGGTCAGTGTGGTTGAAGTACAGCAAAACAGGGGAGTAGGAGGAAGATATAAAGTCAACTGTATATGGCATTGTAGACCATCATACTGACACTGTCTTTTACAAAGGTGCTATGAAGCTAATGGGGGGGTTGTGAGCAGAAGAGTGACAATATCAGAATTATAGTTTAACAGACTTACTCATCTCACCGTGAGTAAAAATAAATTATGGGGTTTCAAGATAGGATGGAAGAAAGGTGTTCAGTTAGGATCACAATGCTGGTGGTTTGAACCAGGGTTTTAAACCATAAACTGCTCATCTGAGAGCCATACTTTCTGTTCCTTGAAATCACATCTGAATGACTCTGGAAGGTTTCAAGAGTTTTTCTAGTGGTTCTCACTAGTAAAGTCTATTTATTCTATTATGTAATGTAATTTATAAATGTAATCCATTTACCCTCACTATATCTAGGTTTTCTTACTTGTTAAGTGGGGTTAGAAATAGTGTTTAATTCATTGTTTAGAATACGCATGTATTTATGAGAAGCTATAGTAATTAATCAAAACAATATAGTATTGACATCAAAAGAGACACATAGATCAATGGAACAGAAAAGAATACCCATAAATAAACCTACACATATGTAGTCAATTAATTTATGACAAAGGAGACAAAAATATAGAATGGGAAAAACAGTCTTCTCAATAAACTGGTGTTGGGAAAACTGGACGGCCACATGCTAAAGAATGAAACTAGATCACTGTCTTGTACCACATACAAAAATTAACTCAAAATGGATTAAAGACTTGAATATAAGTGTTGAAACCATAAAACTCATAGCAGAAAACATAGGTGATAAGTTCCTTGAAGTAGGAACTGACTGGCAAAGACTCCTTGAATCTGACAGCAAAAGTAAAAGAAACAAAAGCAAAAATAAGTAAGTGGGTCTATATCACACTGAAAAGCTACTGCGCAGCAAAGGAAAACAACAAAATGAGGAGGCACCAACTGAATGGAAGAAAATATTTGCAAATCATATATCTGATAAGGGGTTAATATCCAAAATATATAAAGAACTCATAATTTAATAGCAAAAAACCAACAGTAAACAACCTGATTAAAAAATGAGCAGAGGGTCTGCAGACATCTTTCCAGAGAAGACATACAAATGTCCAACAGGTGCATAAAAAGGTGCTCAACATCACTAATCATTAGAGAAATGCAGATCAAAACTACAATGAGATGTCACCTCACACCTGTCAGAATGGCTATTATCAAAAAGAGAAGAAAGGACAAGTGTTGGAGGGAATGTGAAGAAAAGGAAACTCTTACGCACTGTTGGTGGGAATGTAAACTGATAATGCCACTGTGAAAAACAGTATAGACATTCCTCAAAGGTCTCTGGGCCTAGAATGAGTGATTTTGGAATATGAGAAAAGTAGTTAATAAAATTGAAGTGGAAGAAATATGTTTCATTTTCAAATCGTCTGGATGGAATGTAATTATGAGAAGCTCAAAGCAAGAAAAGTTATCATGATGCTACCTTACTGTTAAATTGCATCCCTGGTTTGCTGACCTCTTACTGAAGACTTCAAGACAGCAAAGTTATTAACTCTCTTACTAAATCACAATTATTTAGGTTCATGTGATTAATGTAGCACCTGACTCAGCTCCTGAACTTGACTACCCTGAATTGAGTTTACGAAGGTAGTGTTAGAATGTGAAGATGAGAGAAGTGTGTGCATCTCTTAATTTAATATAAATTGCCCAGGTATTCTCCACACCTGATTCAGGCAGCATTGGAAGATAAGCTACACTGTTCACTTGAGCCAGATTCAATCACCCAGCTATTGTGTAATGTCAGTGTAAAGATCATCTATTGCTTATTATTTCACCACTGGAGAAAAAGAATACCTGAATTAAAAACCAAAAAGAAAAAAAAAAGAAACAGCCTTCTCCCCATTGTCTGCTGGAAAATACAGTTTAAAGTAAATCAACTCTTTATTATAAAGTGTATCCCCATTGATTCTTCCATTGACAAAGTCCTTGAGGATTCAGTCATCCGTTTCAAGCAGCGGCAGAGCTTAGGAGATGAGCTGAGCTGAGCTGCATAACTCTCAGCTTTTTATTTATTCACAAGGAAGTCTTGACTTAAATCAGCTACATTCTACCTTGGCTTCACTTGATTATCTAGATTTACACAGGGGTTAGAAAAACAATTTATGCAATTCAAAGATGCCACCTTGCCTAAGAGTAAATCAAGGTGATTTTCCTAAGGCAAGTTTTACAGAAGAGGTCTCGCACTGCTACAAGAAATAATATGCTATTGTCCTCTCATTGCTTAATGGACGTATGGATATATTGTTGTGATAAATTACTACGTGTTTCCATTCTCATTTTTCTTTGAGTATCGGTATCTATATTGATCCAAATGATCCAAAAAGTTCAAATTGATCCGGTCAGCTTTATTAAAGTTCTGAAGGCACAGTTAGTTATGCAAGAATTTGAAAGTTGAGGGTAAATTCCTCTTTATGTTGAATATTTTCTAAAAAGTAGACAAAATCACCTTACTTTATATAGTTTTTCTTGATTAGTTTTAGTCTTTTAAAATTTTTACTTAATCTTTGGGAATTTCAGCCATAAGGACATATTGCCTGCTCTTGCTCTCTGATTGAGACCCCAGTTGATCCCACAATCTTTGCATTTTGGGGTTCTATGGGAACTTCAAAAATTGTTTAGGTCAAGACTTGTATTTATCTTTATTTTGTAGTGACACACTTAATGTGATAAGCAACCAGTCCTGTTTGACCAACTAGTTTTAAGGCTAGAAATTAGGGCATCTTAGTGTAGCTTCTTGTTTCCCTACTCCTCTAGCACCACCTCTAAGAGACTGGTAAAACACATTTCATCCTTTCCGTGGGGGACGGATCCAATGGCGGCTCCCATAGTTCCTCCTTATATTGCCTCATGCCTTCTGTTCATGCCCTGTACAGTCCTCCACCCTTGAGTGTAGACAAGACTTACAACTTGCTTCTAATCGACGGTAGAATAGAGCAAAGGTGAAGGGATATCACAGATATGAAATTTAGGTTTTAAATAATTTAATGTGAGTGACTGAAAAGGCAGGTTATCTAAAGTCCTGCCTTAATCAGGCAAAAAGATATACACAAAGTAATGTAAAATTATGCTCAACAAAGTGAAGAAGCACTATAGGATAATACTAATTTAATTGTAGGTATAGCTTGTTATGGTACCACATGATGTTTGAAGTGCTTTGAGTAGATTCTTTACAACTCTCAAAAGGATATACTATCATTTTATTACCCCCTTTTTGGAGACTGGTAAAATAGAGTATAGATGGGGTTCGGTAACTCCCTAATGTTACATAGCTTTCAGCAGTAGAGTTGGCATTAGACTCCTGCAGCCTCCTTCCAGAAATTCCCACTTAATTACAAAGCTCTATGCTTCTTTGGATTAAGTGTTCGTGTAGTATGTTAAGTGCTGGTGTTCATGTATTATGTATTATGTATTGAGTGCTTTAAAAAATAAAGTATTTCCTTTGACACGCATTGCTGGGAGTTAAAGTCAATGTGTATAGTATGAAGAAACTTTCATGCACTACAAATGAACAGTACCCAAGAGTGTTATTTTTAAGCAGGGGTAGTGTTCAGTTTTTGTACGTAACAATGGCAGTGCAAGTGCACCCCAAACAACACACCTGTAATAGGCGGTGGGCAAGACTTTCAAGGAGGACACTTGATGAAAGAGAAAAAGTAGAGACTATCAAAGCTGAAGGATTGTTTTCCTGTCTCTCATCAAAAGAGCCATTCAAAAAGGCCTCTACATCTCTCAAAATATTAACATTGTATTTTCTCTAAAGCTTGTATGTTTCTTAGCCATCACCTTACAGGTTTTTGAAGACTACAGTGTGGAGGATACGTTTAACCAACCAGTTCCAGCACATCAAGAAGAGAATGGTTGTTTTCCTCTGAAAAGATTATTTTTTAAAGCTTCTCTCATCTCTACTGCATAAACACAAAAATGAGTATCGATTAAAGTGTATGATTCACTAATTTTATAGTTATTTAATTAGAAAACAAAAATTTTGTGACTGTTCATACGCTTGAGAAATACATTCTTAGTGATTTTTTGATCAACACTTAGTTTAAAGGGAGTTTCTCCTGCAATAATGGCATTGAGATAATCAAGACTAAGAAGAAAATGGAAGTATGAACATATTATCTTTTAAATTATTTTACAACCACATAAATATTCTACTTTGTCACTTTATGCAAATATTTTATAATAATAATGTCCTATGTCTTGGAGAAAATTTTAGTGTCAGCCAAGGTAAAAATGTAGTGTGCTAATTCTTGCTTCCAGGCCTGTGCCATGCTCGCGTGAGCTTTGATCGGTACTAATGGACACGTCTTACTTTTGACCCTTAGGTTGGAAATAACAGCTTGTGGTTATTTTCCAAGAAGAACAAGATTCATTCTAAACATTTTAGAAGTCTCTGGGCTTTTTTTCTCCTTATAAATAGACAAATAAATGGCCACATTAGCACTTGCATTTCAGTGTGAGCCAAGGACATTTTTAAAATGTCACAACTCAGGGTTAACATTCTCATTTTTGACATTTGGCCTTCAGATTTTTCTCCTTAATTGTCTGTTTGCCGCCTCATTGCCATAAACAGGAATTTAAGGTCAAATGTATCTCTTTTTCTTCATTGCCATAAGATATAAAATCCAAAAGTTTTAAATATTTCACATATTGTGGGCTACGAGGCTTTCCCAATTTCTACACTAGCTTAAACTTCTTGAATATAGGAAGGTCTTCTGCTCAGGCTGAAATTACCCCCAGCAAGGATTGTCAGTGAGTTGATTCCAACCTCAGGCTGCTCACTTTTTAGCAGATCCTCATGGGTTTGGTTTTCTAGACCAGTGGAAACATTTTGTGCCCGTCATACATGAGCAAATACAAACACAGCCAATGCATGGTAGTGTAAGAGATCGAATACATTGTCAAGGTGATGATGTTAAAGGTTAACTGACTGTCAAAACTGGGACTTAAGGTTTCTTTTTAAATCAGGATCACTTCCAGAATGGCACCAAATGAACTAAAGAATGACCTCCATACACACTGTCCACTTCACAGGTGTAAAAATTATTCTACATCTAGGAGCATGGAACATTTTGCGAGCTTATACCATCCATTGAGAACAATCATATGATGGTGGTTCTAACATTGAAATGTTCAGTTTAATCCAGGATTCATGCTATTTATTACCCACTCAACAAACCTATTTCGATAATCCTTTAGGTACAATGCTGGGCTCAGTATTAGGGAAACAAAGAAAAAATGTTGCTTCTCTCAAAACATCTAGGATGTCTGATTTCTGTTTCACATGCCACACTTTGTATGAGATTTGTTTTTGTCTTCCCCACTAGAAAATTATGACCTTCATAAACCATTACAAGCCCCCAGATGCATGCTAAACCCTTAGCTGCCTTTCCAAGGGTGTCCTGTGCTGAAGCCACAATAGTATCCTCATTCCCTAACCCCAGCTACCAAAATGCGCTTTTAGACTTTTCTTAGAAAATATAAGTGGCCAAATTCAGGATATCAGGACTCCATTCCCTTGGTCACAGCTGAAGTGACTAAGGCTGGGCACCTATCCCAAGGTTGGCAATTTGTAAGCTGAGTAACAGCATCTGGCGTGGTTTTGAGCAAAAGCTTTGTCCTATTATGGACAGAGATGACTGGTTAGGTCAGTCACAAAATTTCTCTGGGGAATGTGAACCACTGAAACAAAGAAGCTGACTGTAGCCAGCAGAAGCAAAGAGAAGTACAGAGGAAAGGTGGTATGTAGAAAGCATAAGGCAGCTGAAGCTCTGAATAAACAGACACAATAATGCATAAAAGAGAAATAATGAAACGCTGTCACTGTGGCCAAAGTGATAGACAGAGACAATGACAAGCTCATTTTGAAAAACTGTATCAGCAAATTTCTGGAAAAGCAAAAACCCTGGACTTCCATTATCTCTGAGCAGGCTATGCCAGTGCTCCTGGGCCTCATTTCTCCACTGTGGTCTTCTAATAAATATCCATTATTTAAGGTGAACCTCATGAGTCCCCGCCCCTTTCAGTTGAAGGGGTCTAAAAATATTTCATTACTACAAATGGGCAAATATCTACAAGGGGCCCTAATGAGTTATCAAAGCAGAGTTTAGGTCCTTGACCGTGAAAAGTTGGTAATATCATAGTCGGAAATAGACTATGCATTAAGGAGAAGATAAATGAACATATAGACAAGCACATGATCCATGCTTGATCATTTCACAATGATTTATAGATAAATCCTAAAATGAAGATAGCTGTGAGAGGTTCCTGAAAGCAGGCACTTTAAACCTGCAGGCCCAGGAGGGAATGTCTTCTTGTAGAGAAATGTGAATGGCATTTCAAGGAGGAAGGACTCAGACGCCAGACTGACATAGGAAAAATTATAGATAAATGTTTTCAAAGAATATATGAGAGAATTTTAATTAAGTGCCAGCTAAGTTGCTGATATTCCACTACATTTATAATCTCACATATATAAACACATATGTAATGTCAATTAATCCTTATGAAAACTATGGAAAGTAAATAGTCTAAACTATAAAAATAAAATAAAATTGAGGCTCAGGGAGTTTGTAGTGACTTCTCCAAAGTCAAGCTTGAAATGAAAAATTATTACTTTCTATCTCTAAAACCCACATTCTTTTATTTTACCAATATGCCTGCTCTTTACTCAACACAGATATCTGGTGTCACTCTTCTCCTGAACCTTCTAGAAAGAAAAGTCCAGCTAAATTTTAAGTACTGTCAAGGGAGGGACTGTCTCCACTTAATAACATTGGGTCTGGGCATGCAGTAGGTGGTCAAAAAATATCTGTTGAGCAATTGCTTTAAAGGAGCTTTAAACTTCACAAACATCATCAGAGATTACCCTAAGTCGGCCTTGGCTAGCCGAATGCAGCTTTGCTTAGCTTACTTTGGATGCAACAAACCAAAAGTTTTCTTAACTATTTTTTTTTATTGTATTGTTTTTCCATTACCATTTAGCCCCCTTATACTCTCCTTCCTCCCTGAAATCACCACACTGTTGTCCATGTCCATGAGTCCTTTTTCCTTTTTGCTCAATCCCTCCATCTCCTCCCCTCTCTACCCTTAGCTGTCATCCTGCTCTCTATCTATAAGTTTGTCTTTATTTTGCTTGTTCATTTTGGTTATTAGATTCCACATATGACTGAAATCATATGGTATTTGACTTTATCTGACTGGCTTATTTCACTTAGCATAATGTCCTCCAGGTCCATCTGTGCTGTTGCAAAGGATACATTTTTCTTCTGTCTTATGACCAAGTAGTATTCCATTGTGTAAACATCCCATAGTTGTTTTATCCACTCACCTATTGATGGACACTTGGGCTGCTTCCATATCTTTGCAATTATAAATAATGTGGCAATGAACATAGGGGTGCTTCTGTTCTTTTGAGTTAGTGTTTTGGGTTCCTTTGGATATATTCCCAGAAGTGGGATTGCTGGGACAAAGGGCAGATCCATTTTTAATTTTTTGAGGTATCTCCACACTGCTTTCCACGGTGGCTGCACCAAGCTGCATTCCAACCAGCAGTGCAAAAGGGTTCCCCTTTCTCCACATCCTTGCCAGCATTTTTTGTTTGTTGATTTATTGATGGTGGCCATTCTGACAGCTGTGAGGTGAGATGCAAATTCACTTAGAACTTAAGCCTGAAGGTTCCAGAAACCATGTCTATATTTGAAACAGGACTGCCACTTCATAGCTGTGTTGCTTTAAGCAATTTACTCAACCTTTGTAGTCCCAGTTTCCTCAACTGTAATGAGTTAATAATAGATAATATGTTAGGCATAAATATTAAATGAGTTAATATTATGAAATATTTATAAAAGTGTCAGAAAAATGATAATCACTCAATAAATGTGAGCTACTTTGAAGAAACCTCAGGGGGTTTTCATTCAATATCACTCCTGTTTTTATCCTCTAGTAAAGATCAGGCCTTTCTCAGATCATTTGTGACTTACAAGAAAAGATGTCATAAGCCTGTAATATGGCTATATTCCTGGGGGGTGAGTCTTTTGGGGAGAGGTATCCCTGTCATGAAAGACTGGACACAAGTTAATACAATGGGGGACCCAATAACCCCACAATTATCTTCTGGAGGGCAGACCCCTTGTAGTACAGGCTTCTCCTGTTAGGTGAGTGTTCTTGGAACCCATCCGTATCAGTGCACCAGCTGTGCTGTGAGAGGCTACCTTTGGCTTCACGCAGAAGACTCTTTCAGCCTGTTTGTCCATTTCATGATGGGTGAATTATGAGCACACCTGCTCATTGTGCTGAGTGTTTGGCAGTTTTTTGACCAAAAATGGCATGACCCCCATGCCCCACCCTCCCTATTCACCTGATCTCTCCCTGAGCAACTTTTTATTGTTTTCCCAGGTGAAAAAAGTCCTCAAAGGGAAACATTTTGCAGAACTGGAAGATGTGAAACCAAAAGTGACCCGAGCACTAAAAGGCATCAAAATTGACGAATTCAAAAACAATTCTGAGCAGTGGGAAAAAATCCTGATAGGTGTACTGCATCAAATGGAGAATATTTTGATGGTGACTGAAATTTAAACATGTAAGAATAAATACACAACTTTTTATAAATAATTTCTGGGGTTTTTGGGGGGTCCCCCTTTATAAGTATCATAATTTTGAAAAGAGGCCTTTCACTTCTGGTTAAGATGGCAGCATAGGCAGACATAGCTCGCCACTTTGCATAACCACATCAAAATTATGAGTAAAGAATAGAACAACCATCACTCATAACCATCAGAAGTCTAGCTGAACGGAAATATGATGACTACCAAATTAAAGAAGCCACATTCATCCAGACTGGTAGGAGAGGCACACACACAGAATGGGCTGGTCCCACACCCACGTGTGGTGGATAAAAATTGAGAAGGGATATCTCGGGAGCAAGGAGGCTCCCCAGCCCAGGGTTCCAGTGCCAGGAAGAAAAGTCCCCACAACCTCTGACTGAAAAAACCAGAGGGGATTGGGTAGGTGGAAAAACTGCTGGAGCCCCAAGTAGTTCCTCTTAAAGAGCCCACACGGGGTCTTACTTACTCAGATTGACTCCCCCTGAGCTCCAGCACTGGGGTCGCATCTTGAAAGGCACCAGAGGTATACAAGGAGAAACAAGGAGTATCTGGAATCAAGGTGAGCAGGGGCCATTTTCCCTATTCTGAACCCTCCATCCACAGAACCACAGAGCCGACAAGTTGGTACCATATTTGAGACTCCATCAACCTGGCTGACATAGTTTGCCCCATCTTGGTGATCCCTACAGACTCAACCCCACCCAATTTATGGGCCCACCCAAGCTGTTCTTCTATATGAATGGCTGGTCTTGGCTCATGCTTCACAACTTCCTAAATCCTCTCAAACAAGCAACAGCTGGCCTCAGTGAGCTCCACGCCAGGCACTAGCACCAGGTAGATTCATTTCATAGCTTTGCTTCACCTGGGATTCTCCAAGGCCAGCACAAGTAGCAGCCTTCTCATACGACTTTATAGCTCAGGAAGGGCAGCCCTGGGCAAAACATAGGAGGGGGCTGACCTTGGCCTGTACCACATGGGAAGGTCCAGGGCCAGGACACCCAGTGGACACCTACAGACGACGTTGGAGCACCACCACCCTGATCCTGCATAGCTGATCCTCCACAGAGGGTGGAGGTTGGTGGTCAGTGGTCATAGCCTGCAGCTGACTGACTGGCCTGGGTAAATCCCTCCCATTGATCTGCCAACAGTAACCGAGGCTCAACTACAAGAGGTGGGTGTACTCAGCCCATGCGAAGGGCACACGTTGAGTACCCAGCTTGGGTGATAGGGGAGGCTGTGCTACTGGATCCTAAAGGACACCTATTACATTAGGCCATGCTACCAAGACATGGAATCAAAGTAGCTTTACCTAATACATAGAAAGAAACACAGGGAAGCTGCCAAAACAAGGTGACAAAGAAACATGGCCCAAATGAAAGAACAGATCAAAACTCTAGAGAAAAAGCTAAATGATAGGGAGATAAGCAATCTCTCAGATGCAGAGTTCAAAACATTGGTTTTAAGGATGCTCAAGGAATTTAGTGGGGACCTCAACAGCATAAAAAAGATCCAGTCAGAAACAAAGGATACACTAACTGAACAAAGAACAATTTACAGGGAAACAACAGTAGAGTGGATGAAGCTGAGAATCAAATCAATGCTTTGGAACACAGGGAACCAAAAAACAACCAATCAGAACAACAAGAAGAAAAAAGAATAAAAAAAAATGAGGATAGTATAAGCAGCCTCTGGGACAAATTCAAGAGGTCCAACATTCATATCACAGGGGTGCCAAAAGGAGAAGAGAAAGTGCAAGAAAGTGGAAATCTCTTTGAAAAAATAATGAAAGAAAATTTCCTTAATTTGGTGAAGGAAATAGACATGCAAGTCCAGGAAGCACAGAGAGTCCCAAACAAGATGGACACAAAGAAGCCCACTTTAAGACATATCATTATTAAAATGCCAAAGGTTAAAGGTGAAGAGAGAATCTTAAAAGCAGCAAGAGAAAAGAAGTTAGTTACCTGTAGCGGGGTTCCCGTAAGACTACCAGCCTACTTCTCAAAAGACACATTGCATTCTAAAAGGGATTGGCAAGAATATTCAAAGTCATGAAAAGCAGGGGCCTACAGCCAACATTGCTCTACCCAGCAAAACTGTCATTTAGAATCCAAGGGCAGATAAAGAGTTTCCTAGACAGGATAAAACTAAAGGAGTTCATCATCACCAAACTTATTATATGAAATGTTAAAGGGACTTATTTAAGAAAAAGATCAAAACTATGAACAATAAAATTGCAATAATACCTATTAACAATTGCATCTAAAAAACAACCTAAGCAAAGAACAGAGAAGGAATCATGGATACAGAGAACGTTTTGATGATTGCCAGATGAGAGTGGGATGGGGTGAAATGTGTAAAGAGGTGAGGGGATTAAGAAGTACAAACAGGCAATTATAGAATTGTCATGGGGATGTAAAGTAAAGTACAGACTTTTGAGATTTTATGACATGGAGTAAGTAGAAAGGGTCATGGCAGGAGAATAAGATGGACATGCTTGCCAGGGGTGAAGTTTTGTGATGGGTTCCAAAGTGAGAAATGAGAGAATATCTATAATATAGTGCATATAATATATGAGGAAAGTGGAAGGAAAATAAAATAGTGATGACGTGGTATATTTACTCTTTTTACCGTCTCAAAATTTCAAAGAGAAATGTTTATTTTGAATTGTTTTCTGATGTGAGCTGTGGTCTTTAATCAGAAAATCCTTCTGAGACAGGATTACATGGGTGGTGGCTTCTTGAATATTACATATTTATAATCATTTTAGTATTTCCCCAAGTTGAGTAGCGAAGATGCCAATGTTACTTAGGCTATCATGGCGATTTTTATAAGCCTGTTTTTTGGTTGAGGGACAGCGTCTTCAGAAAAGACAATAGTCAGAAGCCTGGCACTTTCATACAAACTGAAAAAACATTTCTACCTTCAAAAGCAGTGTAATACTAATTAATGATGGCTCTTGAACAAAGACCACATTTTTATTCAAAACATCACTAATTTCAATTTGCCCCTTCCCAGTTGAGTTGCTGCACAGTTAAAATAATTCTTAATGAGTTTTTGATTATATCTTATGACATTGGCAACACTGAGAAGTTAAAGATTTTTTTCTTATTAATATGGGCATTTTTTTTCTGGAGGTCTACATTTTTAATTGATCTCCAATCACAATATGATTCTGTTTCTTATTAAAATTTTGCTCATTAAAAATACAGTTTTAGTCTTGCAAATGTTTCTAAGATTCCAATAGGCTTGTAGGAATTCTTGGTAACTTCAAGAGGGTTACCTGTCCTTCCATGATTAGAAATGGTTCTCATCTCCAAGTTTAACTCTTAAAAGTGATATTTATGGCAATAGTCCTATTTAGCACCTAGGACAGTACTTAACACAGTAAATATTTTTGGAATGAGTAACTAAATTAATAGTCTTGGAGAATGACTCAAATATACATTTACCTGTAACAAATAGTAAATTTGCAAAGATTCCCAGTCACAAAAATTCTAAACAAACTAATAGAACAAGCCACTGGAGTGGTCTGTGATCTATTGGAAAACTGAGCTCTCTTTCGGATTTAGGGAAAATGGGATGTTGCTTAGTTTCAGGATTAGTCTAGGTATTATTTACCATTATGCTGTCAATTGGGTTTTGTGTGGAGTGTGAGAATAAGACATACTGAAAACTCTAAATTAAAATATTCTTTTTTCCTTCTTATCTCTCTAATGCCACCTTCTATCTGCCAGAATTATACATTGGTTACTGAATATCTCTGCAACTTTCTTTTCTCTAAATTCACCTTTGGGATTATCCTCCTGTTAGAAAGTAATGCCTCTTTAGAATATTCACTCTTAAATGAAACTTTTATTTGCCATGGGAAAGGTTAATAGTGTTTTGGATGAAAACAAAACATTTGGCTCACTATTGTTATAAACATGCTAATGTTAAACCACTATCATGTTCTCTTATGTCTCAGAAATAATGCACCTTTTTCAAATGCTAACAGTATCCTCTATTGTAGGGCAAAGGTCTTCTCTACAGATAATACTACTGGGAACTAAAGCAGGCGCAGATATTAAAATGGTGATACTTTATTCATGACCATATGCTGCTACTGATTTATGCAGCAAGACATTTATAAATTTATTCCTACTTTCTTCTTCTGTTTCAATGGACTCATATCATTATTATTAAAAGTACAACATGTAATAAGCAGATGATAAGTTATCTAATATTCACCGATTGATGTATTCAGCAGCTACTATATTGCTCTTATCCTGTGTAGGCATGTGAAATGCATTCATAATAAAATGTGATTTATAAATTCAGTATAATAGCTATTCTATTCAATTATAATTTATATTACAAAGTTATGATCTGAAAATATTAGAAATAGAATACGTAGAATAAATCCATAGTAGAGTGAAAAATACGATGGATCTGAAAGTAGAGTGTGAAAGACAGTTGATTTAAAGGAAATATAAAATTAATAAATATCATCAAATTCATATATACAATGTGCTTTAAATATAAAGATGGTTAATACTTTAGCATTTAGAAAGACAAATACAAAATTATTGTGATTGACAACATATCAGTTGTCATCAAATATAAATGTTTTAAACACACTAATTAAAATATAGAAACTTTCAGACTGGATGAAAAACTGGACTTACTAAATGCTATTGAAAAGAATCCTACTTTAAATAAAAGCACATTGCTAGGTTTAAAGTATAAGTGCAGGAAAAGATATATCCTGAAAACACCAATCAAAAAATTGAAGTGGCTATTACATTATCAGACAAAATAGGCTTTGGAACATGAATAAAGAGAGATAATGCATAGTCATTAATAGGTCAAGCCACCACAAAGACATAACAATTCTAAATGTATAAGCACCTGAGAACTAAGCTTCAAAATGCAGGAAGCAAAAACTAATATAACAAAGGAGAATTAGACAACTCTGCAATTGTAGCTGAAAACTTTAGTACTCTACTCAACAATTCATAGAGCAGGCATACAGAAAATCAACAAGTATTCAGGAGATCGGAATAAAATTATTAAGCAACATGACCTAATTGGTATTTATAAAAAAAAACCTCTACCCAATAACAGTAGAATACACATTACTTTCAAGTGTACAAAGAATGTTCACCATGATGGGTTATACCCTGGGCCATAAAAATGAGCCTTAAAATGTAACAGAATAGAAATTATGTAAAGAATTTCTTTCCATAAAATATGAAACTAGAACTGAATACATAAAGTTTTAAATCTAGAAAATTCCCCAGCATTTAGATATTAAACAACACATTTCCAAGTAATCCGTGGGTGAACTAGGGAGTCCCAAGGAAAATTAGAAACATTTGAACTGAATAAAATAGAAAACACAACACATAAATTTTTTGAGATATACTTAAAGATGTACGGAAAAGTCTATAGCATTAAGTGTTTATATTGGAAAAGAAAAAAGTCTCAAATCAATTATCTAAGCTTAGTTTCCATCTTAAGCAACCACAAAGAGAGGAGCAAGCAAAAGGAGGGAAATAATAAAGATGAGGACAGAAATAAATAATATGAAAAACATAAAAACAATGCAGAAAAGAACAAAACCGAAAAAAAACAGTTCTATAAAAATGATTTTAAAAACCTGATAAACCTTTAGCCAGACTGACCAAGGGAGGGGGAAGGAAAGAAGACACAGGATCAAGAATGAAAAGGGGAACATGACCTCTGACCCCATGGACATTAACAAATTAATAAGGGGAGCATTAAGCTCAATTTAATGAACATAAATTCAACAATTTAAATGCAATAGACTAATTCTTTTTAAGACACAAAACACCAAGGTTCACTCAAGAGGAAATAACCTGAATAGTCCTGTGTCAATTAAATAAATTAAATTAGAAGTTCAAGCCTTCAGACAATGAAATCTTTAGGTTTAGATGGCTTCCTTAGTAAATTCAATGAAATATTTAACTATGACAACAAAGAAACAATCCCACCCAAATTCTTCCAAAATATAGAATAGGTAAGGAACACTTCCCAATTCATGTTATAAGGCTAGCATTATACTGATACCAAAAGTAGACAAAGACATAACGGGAACAGAAAATTATAAACCAATATTCTTAATGGTCATAGATGAAAAAGTCCTCATCAAAATTGCAAATGAAATCCAGCAATGTATGAAAGTGATATTACATCATTACAAAATCGGGATTTTTCTCAAGAATGCAAGAATAGTTCAACATTTCAAAACCAACCA
>PVJD01016797.1:0-19708 GCA_004026545.1 Mormoops blainvillei
GGTGGGATCGAGGGTGTGGGGAGGGGAGGCAAGGGGCAGTGGGAGTGGTGGAGGTAAATGAACAAAACTGTACTTGAACAACAATAAAAAAAGGAGACAAAGAAGAAAAACCTAAATAAATAATCACTTTACATGTAAATGGCTTAAATGCTCCATTAAAACATAGGGTAGATGAGTGAGTAAGAAAACAAGACCCATATATATGCTGTCTACAACACACCTACCTCAGAATGAAAAATACACACAGTCTAAAAGTAAAGAGATAGAAAAAGATACTTTCTGCAAGTGGAATTGAAAATAAAACCTGGGACCCTGGTTAGTGTATCTCAGTTGATTGAGTGCTGGCTGCAAACCTATTCCCGGTCAAGGCGCATGCCTGGGTTGTGGGCCAGGTACCCAGTGGGGGGCACACAAGAGGCGACCACACATTGATGTTTCCCTCCCTCTCTTCCCCTCCCTAAAAATAAATAAATAAAATATCTAAAACAAAAAACAAAACAAACAAAAAACTGGGGTACCAATACTTACATCTGACAAAGTAAACTTCAAAACAAAGGCTATAATAACACACAAAGAAGGGCACCTCATAATGATAAAGGGAACAAGCCAACAGGAGTATATAAGCCTTATAAACATTTATGCACCCAACATAGGAACATTTAAATACATAAACCAAATCTTGATGGAAATAAAGGAGAGATCAACAGTAATACAGTCATAGTAGGGGATTTTGGTACCTCATTGAAATCAATGGATAGATACATCTTCCAGACAAAATCAACAAGAAAACAATGGCCTTAAGTGACACACTGGATAAGATGGATGTAATTGATATCTTCAGAGCATTTCACCCCAAAGCAGCAGAATATACATTTTTCAAGTGCACATGTAACATTTCTTGGGATAGACTGCATGATAGGATGCGAAAGGAGTCTCAATGAATTTAAAAAGATTGAAATCATATCAAGCATCTTCTTTGACCATAATGACATGAAACTAGAAAACAATCACAAGAAACAAACTGAAAAATCCACAAAAACATTGAGGCTAAATTACATGTTAATAACAACAAATGGTATCAAAAGATACCTTGAAACAAATAAAAATGAGAACACAACAACCCAAAATTTATTGGACACAGCAAAAGCAGTTCTATGAGGGAAATTCATAGCATTACTGGCCTGCTTCCAGAAACAAGAAAAATTTCAAATAAACAATATAACTTTACACTTAAAGGAATTTGAAAAAGAATAACAAACAAAGCCCAAAATGATTAGAATAAAGGAATTAATAAAGATCAGAGCAAAATAAATGAAATAGTGTCTTAAAAAATACAAAAGATCGATGAAACCAAGGGCTCATTCTTTGAAAAGATAAACAAGATTGACAAGCTTTTAACCAGACCCGCTAAGAAAAAAGAAAGAGGACCCAAGTTAAAAAGAAAATCAGAAATGAAAGAAGAGAAGTAATAACTGACTCCACAGAAATACAAGGGGTTATAAGAAATTATGATGAACAATGATATGCTAACAAACTGGACAATCTGGATGAAATGGATAAATTCTTAGAAAGCATCTTTCAAAACTGAATTAGGGAAAATCTGAATATCTGAATAGACCAATTACAACTAATGAAATTGAAGTAGTAATCAAAAAACTCTCAACAAACAAAAGACCTGGATGGGATGGATTCAAGGTTGAATTTTACAAAACACTCAAAGAAGAACCAACACTTATTTTTCTCAAACTATTGCAAAAATTTCAAGAGGAGGGAATACTCCCATGCTCATTCTATGAGGTCAGCATTATCCTAATTAAAACCAATATCCCTGATGGACATAGATGTTAAAATCCTGAACAAAATATTAGCAAATGATCCATCAATACTAAAAATATTATACACCATGACCAAGTGGGATTTATTCCAGGGATGCAGTGAAGATACAATATCCAAAAATCAATAAACGTGATCCAACACATTAAAAAAATGAAGAATAAAAATCACATGACCATATTGACTGTTTAAGAAGTATTTGATAAAATTCAGCACTTACTTAAGATAAAAACTCTCAGCAGAGTGGGAATAGAGGGAACATATCTCCACTTAATAAAGGCCATATATGATGAACCCACAGCCAACATCATACTCAATGGGTAAAAACAACAAGCACTTCCCTTAAGATCTGGAACAAGACAGGGATGCTGACTTTCACCACTCTTATTCAACATATAACTAGAAGTCATAGCCATAGCAATCAGACTAGAAGAAGGAATAAAAGGCATCCAAATTGGGGAAAAAATCAGAACGGTCACTATTTACAGATGATGTGATACTGTATATAGAGAAACCTAAAAATTCCACCAAAATATTAGAAAGGATAAATGAATTCAGTAAAGCAATAAGATACAAATTAAATATCCAGAAATCAGTTGCATTTTTATACACCAATAATAAAATATCAGAAATGTAAACTAAGAAAACAGCCCTATTTACAATTCCATTAAAAAATACCTTCAAATAAATTTAACCAAGGATATAAAAGACCTGTAATTGGAAAATTATAAGACACTGAAGAAAGAAATTTAAGAAGATACAAATAGGTGGAAGCACATACAGTGTTCATGGATAGGAAGAATTAACATCATTAAAATGTCCATACTACCCAAACCTATCTATAGATTCAATGCAATTCCTATCAAGATACCAATGGCATATTTCACATAACTAGAACAAATATTCTAGAATATTTATATGAAGCCACAAAAGACCCTGAATAGTCACAGAAGTATTGCAAAAGAACAAAGTTGGAGGAATCATGCTACCTGATATCAAAATACACTACAAGATCATTGTAATCAAAACAGCATGGTACTCTAATAAAAAGAGAAATATAGATGAATGGAACAGAGTAGAGATCCCAGTAATAAGCCAATGTCTTTTGGTTAAATTGATATTTGACAAAAGAAGCAAGAACATACAATGGGGTAAAGATAGTCTATTCAAAAAATGGTCTTCAGAAAACTAGACAGATACATGCAAAAAATGAAACCAGACTACTTTCTTATACCATACACAAAAATAAACTGAAAATGGATTAAGGACTTAAATGTAAGACTCAGAACCATAAAAATCCTAGAACCAAACACAGGCAGTAAAATCTTGAATATTTTTCATAGCAATATTTTTTCTGAATTGTTTCTTCAGGCAAGAGAAACAAAGGAAAAAATAAATAAGTAAATGAGACTACATCAAACTAAAAAGTTACCGCACAGCAAAGAAAACCATCAACAAAATAGAAAGACAACCCATTGAATGGTAGAACATACTCACCAATGATACATCTGGTAAGGGCTTAATATCTAAAATTTATAAAGAAATCATATAACTCAACACCAAAAAAATCCAATTTTAAAAATGGGCAAAGGACCAGAATAGCTGCTTCCCAAAAGAGGACATGCAGATAGCCAATAGACATATAAGAAGATGTTCAACATCATGAATCATCAGAGAAATGCAAATTAAAACCACAATACCATAACACCTCACACCTTTCACAATGGCTATCATCAATAAGTCAATAAACAACATGTTGGCAAAGATGTGGAGAAAAGGGAACCCTCATGCACTATTGGTAAGAATGCAGATTGGTGCAGCCACTGTGGAAAATAATATGGAATTTCTTCAAAAAATTAAAAAGTGCAACTGCCTTATGACCCAGAGTTTCTACTTCTGGGAATATAACCCAAAAAACTGAAAACTTTGATTCAAAAGAATATATGTATCCTTATTTTTCATTGCAGTTATATTTACAAAAGCCAAGATTTGGAAGCCTCCCATGTGCCCATCATTAGATGAGTAAATATAAAAACCATGGCATATTAACTCAATGGAATACGACTCAACCATAAGAAAAGGAAATCTTACCTTTTGTAATAGCATGGATGGACTTGGAGAGTATTATGCTGAGTGATATAAGCCAATCTGAGAAAGCTAAATACCATATGATTTCATTTATATGAGGAATCTCATGAACAAGATAAAGAAACAAAATAGAAATAGACTCATACATACAGAGAACACCCTGACAGTGTCAGAGGGGAGGGAGACTGGAGGCAGGGTGAAAAATGTGAAGGGATTAAGCAAAAAAAGAAAAACTCATTGACACAGAAAACAGTATGGCAATTATCAAAGGGAAAGGAGGGTTGGGGGAGGTAGAAGTGGGTAAAGTGGGTATAAATGTTGACAGAAGGTGGTTTGACTTTGACTGTAGAAAGTACAAATAATAGTGGATACCATCATGAAAACTAGACAACAGTCTCATCAACATAGGTTCACACACACACACACACACACACACACACACACATATACACTCCTATGCATATAGACACATATATGCACAGACATAATGCACAGGCATATAAAAATACACATGCACTTACACGTATGCTCACACACAGCATGGAAACATATAAGCACACCTCTCCCCACCATACAGATACATATTTTACCCTCAAAAATGTAAACCATCCTTTAGAATTTAGAGTATAAGAATTGTGTTTAAATGTTAAAAATGGCTACCTTTTAAAAAATGAGCTTCTGTTCCATATCTTTATTGAGCTAAGGTAGTTATAAATGAAAAACAGATAGAAGGGATTATGCAATACTTGGGATGCTCAGTTAATGTTTAAATAATAATATCCCAAACCCTTTAGGTTTGGGAGGTTCACTCTTGGAATTTGGCTACAGTGCTGAGGGGAATCCAACAGCCCTACCTCCCTGCCACCCTCAGCTTTAGCTGAATTCCCAGCCTGCAGACCATGCTGACTTGTCATGTGTTAATGAGCCATCTTGGAAGTGGATTCTCCAGCCCCTAGTCAAACTGCCCCAGCTGATGCCATGTATGGCAGAGACAAAAGCTCCTGCCAAGACTTGCCCAAATTTCAGAGTTGTAAGCAAAATAAATGATAGATATTGTTTTAAATCATTAAACCCACAGAAAACTTGTAAGTGCAAAATAAAGATATTGAAATGATTGTATCTTCTTTCTCTTTGATACTGTCTTTCTTCATCATGCCATGCTGCAAACTCTTTCACACTCCACAATTCAACACACACACACATAACCAGAATAGTGTAGAGAAAAGGTAAAGTGTTGGTAAAACTAGGAGGAGAGGAAAAGAGAGAATGAACTCATAACTATAACCCTATATTGAGAAATAAATGCAAGAAATTACTTGTAATATTTGAGTGGCAGCTTAGGGAAGGTGTATCCACAGGGTGAGCTTCAGGGAAGAATTTAGGAAAATGTTTCCTAGAGGGATTCCAAGAGTGTGTGGCACCAATTTGGAGGTGCCACTGCTAGGAGATGGACTTGTTTTGCCTAAGTTGGTGATCTCATGGGTAGATGTGGGTCCAGGTAGCAGGTTCAGTCATAGAACAGAGAACCTCTGGAGTGAAGACAAATCCTCTACTCTAAAAATTTGCCTAGAAGAGGGAAGGATGGGTTTCTGTAATTGGGATTGAGGACTGAGAATGTTTATGCATTAGGGACATTCCCAAATGAGAAAATGTGACAGGTTGAAAGAAGCTACCTTGGAGCAGAGGTTGGTGGTTAGAAGTCCCTGGAGTTAATGGTATAAATCCCATTCTCTTTTCATCAAAGTGATAGTCATTAAGTTACTGGATTTAATATTGTTTCAATAAATATTTATTGAGTACCTGTTATGATGGCAGACAAAACAAATATGGTCCCTGCCCTTATGAAACATATAAATTAGCTGGAGTGGAGTAGAAACTAACTAAATAATAACATAAAATTAGAAACGATGGCTCTGGATAGTATAACTCAGTGGACTGAGTGCTGGATTGCAAACCAAAGGGTTACCAGTTCAATTCCCAGTCAGGGCACATGCCTGGGTTGTGGACCAGGTCCCCAGTAGGGGGGTGTGAGAGGCAACCACACACTGATGTTTCTCTCCCTCTCTTTCTCCCTGCCTTCCTCTCTGTCTAAAAATAAAATTTAAAAAATATTTTTAAAAAAGAAATGATGAGAAGTGTTATTAAGGAAAGTGCAAATTTCTGTGAGTGGAAGATTGAGAAAGCCAAACTTATACCTTGTGCTCTCTGCGTGTTTATAGTTTTTCTTCTAACCTTACCTTTTTCATACCTTTGAAGAATTCTTTGACAGATCTTTAACGTTATTCCTCAGCTTTTTGAGTGCTTTGAATTATTTAATTAATTTATGTATATATAACTTTGAAAGGACAGTTAAGGTAGATGAGTAGGAAATATACATATTCTAAGATCTTTAAAGTCTACATGATTTCCAGTAATGAGATTCCATTTGGGCGTTAGGGGTGTGGACAAAACAGAGGAAGTAAATGTTACAGCCTCTGCCTTCAAGGAACTCACACCTATCTGGTGAATAAAGGTAATCCATATGAAACAGAATCCTTTCATAAGACACACTACACTATTTTTAAATCTTATATTCTGTTAAATTGGCCTTAAGTGCTGAAGAAATGCAGGGAAGCTATAATAAATCTTGTGTGATCAAAAGAGGCTATGAGGAGGAGGTAGGTTTGGAAAAGAGTATTGTTATTTGATTAGGGGATGGAACAATGCAGAGAGAAGAATTCCATGTGAAAAGAGGAACAAGATTCAAGACTCGGAGGTGGAATAAATGTAGGAAATAGTAGTAAATAATTTCTCATTGCATTCATTAAGGCTTTATTTTACCAAGAGTTGTGGGTGACTCAAATGGTTTAATAGTAAAGTTTTGAATTAAATGAGGGACAATAATAGGTGTAGGGCTTGTGTGGGAGGTGAAACTATTTGATAACTGTTTTAGAATACATGAACATTAAATATGACCACATGCCCAATGCAAGTTCCTTCCATGTTTATTCCACTATTAAGCTGAACAATATAAAATGGCTAATATCCAACTATATGACATACAGAAATGTCAGTGTCATATATTGCAAGCTTATGGTAGGTCATTAAACAACATTTGTATTTGTCTCCCACATCCATCTCCAGGGAGTTCTGTACTCTTTGGAAACTGGAAATATAGAAACCATCCAAGATATTTTGCTGTTATGATTGATGGAAGCTGTGATGTGCTACATAGACCCTCCTTCAGGAAAAAAAAGTCCTCTATATCTCCTCTGGCCAGCTTCTGGGAGTATTGCCAACAGACAGCCCTCAGCTCTCAGCACTCTTCAGGGAGTACCTCTTCCGCAGAAACTGCCTTGCCCAAGGTCATGTACCAACCCAGGGCAAACCACATCTAATTACTTATTCAAGAGGGGGTAGAAAGGTCCGATCATCTAAATTCAACTCATAATAACTGCAAAGAATTATCTAAGCTTTAGAATTTCCTGAAGAGTCAGCTCAGACCTCCATTGATTCTAAAACACAGCTTAACTTCTCCCTCCTCACAATATTTCCCCCTCTCCAACTATTCCATGAGTGTTCATCCTGAAGTCCTCCCAAATAATGCTATTGCACTGTATGCTCTGTCTGCTTCTTAGGGTATCTGACCTATAATTGGTGCCAGATCTGAGAAAGCAAATGGTGAGAGTAGATTTAGGGGTTAGAGCACCTGCCACCTAAGTGGCAATGAGAATTCCATCACTGGTGATAGGTAGAACATAAGGAGCCTTTGACACAAGGTAGTAGTGACATAGTGAAAATTTTCACTCGGTGAAATGTGATGTTATATTTTTGGAAAGGAATGCACTAGCTGATGTTATGATTCTAGTATTTAAGACATATGAGAAAATGAGTAACTATAAGGACAGTGGAATTTGGTGGGAACTGAAGAAAGACCAGGCCCAGGACTTAATTTTAAGAGAAACAAAGATCCAAAGAAGATAAACTTGCAAAATAAGTTCTATAATACCAAGTTCATGGTTTTTGTTGAGAAAGAATAGGTCTCTGATACAAGGGATGAAAAGAACTGTGTTGACATGCTCAATATCTTAAGTCCCTAGGTCCCCCTGAACCCTCTGGACCCTCTTCCTTACAAAAAGGTAGTTCTCCCTACTTGTTTGATGATACTGAAGAGGATTCTACCACAAAAGGCAACATGGAGCCACTCCCCACCCCTACCTAGGGTCTGTCCTCAACCTTCTTCTTGATTCTAGGCCAATAACTAAGGTTAAGACATCTTATGGCTTAGACAAGGAAATGCTGGTCTGATAGGAAATAAACTACCTCAAAGTAGCTGCAGTTTCCAGCCAATATGCACTGGTATGAATTGGGGGAATATGTGTGGAACTGGATTCTTAGGGCTTTTGACTAAGTGGGAGAGGGAGGCAGAACATAAAGTTGGATAAGGGAGACTGTTTGACAAGAACCCCAATGATTATTTCTTTACCAAATATGAACAAAGCAATGGCTCTTTCCTCTCTCCTCCTTCCCTCCATATGATCTCTATTTCCGTCATTCTGTGCCTGTTCTAGCTATTGGCTTACTTTGTTTTTCTTTTTGTTTTTTTAGGTTCAGTTGTTGATAGTTGTGAGTTTGTAGTCATTTTATGGTTCAGAGTTTTTGATCATCTTCTATTTCTTAGATAAGTCCCTTTAACATTTCATATATTAGGGGCTTGGTGATGATGAACTCCTTTTACTTGACCTTATCTGAGAAGCAATTTATTTGCCCTTCCATTCTAAATGATAGCTTTGCTGGATAGAGTAATTCTGGATGTAGTATGAAAGGTCCTTGCCTTTCATGACTTTGAATACTTCTTTCCAGCCCCTTCTTGCCTGAAATTTTCCTTTGAGAAATCAGCTGGTAGTCTTATGGGAACCCCTATATAGGTAACTGCCTCCTTTTCTCTTGCTGCTTTTAAGGTTCTCTTCTTATCTTTAATTTTTAGTAATGTCATTATGATGTGCCTCAGTGTTTGCTTCCTTGGGTCCAACTTCTTTGGGACTCTCTGAACTTCCTGGACTTCCTGGAAGTCAATTTCCTTTGCCAGATTGGGAAAATTTTCCTTCATTATTTTTTAAAGTAAGTTTTCAATTTCTTGCTCTTCCTCTTCTCCTTCTGGCACCCCTATGATTTGGATGTTGGAATGTTTAAAGTTGTTGCAGAGGTTCCTCAGACTCTCCTCATTTTTTTGAATTCTTGTTTCTTCATTCTGTTCTGGTTGAATGTTTCTTCTTCTGCCCCACATCATTGATTCGAGTCTCAGGTTTCCTTCCCTTCACTGTTGGTTCCCTGTATATTTTTCCTTATTTCACTTTGCACAGCCTTCACTTTTTCCTCCATTTTGCAACCATAATCAACCATTTCTGTGAGCATCCAGATTACCAGTGTTTTGAACTCTGCACCTGTTAAGTTGGTTACCTCTTCATTACTTAGTTCTATTTTTGGAGCTTTGATCTGTTCTTTCCTTTGGGCCATTTTTTTTTTGTCTCAGTATGCCTATTACATTGTGAGGGGTAGAGCCTTACGTATTCGTCAGGGTAGGGCAACCCTCATCACTGCCTTGCAGCATTGTCTGTAGGGGAGGGATCTGAGAGTGAACGATGCTTCTTGCTTGGCTCTTGGCCAGCTTTCAGTCACTTCCCTTGCTATCCACAAGCAAATTGGGACCTTCTGATGCTGTTTCCCTGGTGTGTGCATTTGTATATGTTTAGGACCCTGTGGGTCTCTCAAGCAAACTCTCCTGTGAGACTGGCAATTTCTCCCAGTGCTGCAACCCCCACATGTTTTTGCTGGTAGAGGTTTCGAGGCTTTCTTTTCCTGCACTGGAACCCAGGGTTGCATGGTCTCTCTCACTCCCCAGTTGTTCCTCCTGGTTTATCTGCACGCAAATGTGGGACCACCTGGTTCACCAGCTGCTGCCCTGTTGCACATCCTCTCCATACCAGTTGTCCATCTCCACCCCACCTACCAGTCTGGATGAATGTTTCTTTAAGTCCTTGGTTGCTGGACTTCCATGCAGCTTGATTTTCTGGCAGCACTAGTTGTCTTTTGTTTTTAAAGTGATTGTTATCCTTCTTTTGGTTGTGCGAAGATGCAAAGCATCTCTGCCTACGCCTCCACCTTGGCTGGATTTCTAGTCAACTGATTTTTGACAAAGGAGCAAAGGCAATACAATTTAGCAAAGATAATCTGTTCAACAAATGGTGCTGGAACAAATCAACATCCACATGCAAAAAATTAATTAAGACACAGACTACATCCTTCACAAAAATTAACTCAAAATGAGTCACAGACCTAAATGTACAACACAAAACTGTAAAACCCCTAAAAGTTACCCGTGATATTGTGATTTTAAGAAATATATACTTGGTCATTCAGATGATCAAGACACATTTCTCATATATATATTTGGCCTTTAATCACAGTTTCTGGCTCACAGCTCCTTAAACCCCTGGAATTCCTGTACCAAGGCCCATAAAGGTTTCTTCTGTTATGTTAATGAGGTGTTTTTTATAAAGCTTTCATAACCTAAAGATAGTGGGAGCTGATTGCTAGGAGAACCAACCATGTGATTGTGATTTGAGGGTTGAAACTTTCAGTCCCACCCCACCTGCCCCCAACTCCAAGGAGGAGGAAAGAGCTGGAGATTGAAGTCATTTGCCAATGGCCAATGACTAGACTAACCAATCATTACTATGTAGTGAAGCCTCCATCAGAATACCCAAAAGGACAGAATTCAAGAGCTCCCAGGTTAGTGAACAGGCAGAAGTGCTAGGAGAGTAGCTTGGATGCTCCCTGCTCTTTCATCCTATTTTTCCCTGTGCATCTCTTCCATTTGGCTGTTCCTGAGTTATATCCATTTTGTAATAAACCAGTGATCTAGAAAGCAAATGTTTCTCTGAGTTCTGTGAGCTGCTCTAGCAAACTAACTGAACCCAAAGAGGAGGTCTCAGGACCCCCAATCTGTAGCTGGTTGATCAGAACACAGGTAACAACATACAGAGAATGGAATATCATTCAGTGCTGAAAAGAAATGAACTATCAAGCCATGAAAAGACATAGCAAAAACTTAAACGCATATTACTAAAAGGAACCAATCTGAAAAGGCTATATACTGTATGACTCTAACTACATTACATTCTGGAAAAGGCAAAACCAGAAGGCAGTAAGAAGACCAGAGACTGGAAGCTGGACAAGATGTGGGGGTGGTGGATAGGAATAAATAGGTGGAACATAGACGATTTTCAGAGCAGTGAAAATATTCTGTATGATATTATAATAATGGATACATGTCAGCATGTATTTGTCCAAATCCATGGAATGTGCAACACCAAGAGTTAACTCTAATGTAAACTACAGACTCTGGGTGTGATGATGTGTCATTGTAGGTTTATTGATTGTAATAAATCTACCACTTTGGTGTGGAATGTTAATAACAAAGGAAGCTCTGCATGTGAAGGGCAAGGGGGGATATGAAAAATCTATGTACTTTCCCCCAACATTTCTGTGAACCTTACACCTCTTTAAACAAACAAAATCTTAATTTTTAAAACTGTATCAATTTTGCTATCATTCTTCAAAGCTATTTTCTTTTTGTATATAATTATAATCAGTAGTTACTTTCTTTCAATACATTGAAGATATCATTCAGTTCCCTCTGCCTTTCACAGCTGCTGTTGAGAGGTCAACTATTAGGCTAAATACACTCTTTTGAATATCATGTCCTTTTTCCTGGACCTATTGTTTTATTTACTTTTTATTTTTGTTGTTTTGAATTTTTACTTTGATGAGTATACATGAGAAATTCTTTTACTTATCTCACTTGAAATTGGGGGACTTCTAGAATTATGGGTATATGTATTCCACCAGTTCTAGAAATTAATAGCCATTATATTTTTATTTTCTCTCTATAACCTTTTGGTATTCTAATTAAACTATTATTATACCTTTTTACTCTGTCCCCCATGTTTCTTAATTCCCCATTTGCATTTTTCATCCTTTATTCTCTCTGTGACACATTCTGGATAATTTTTTCTGAATTCTTTTTTAAATTACCAATTATGTCTTTACCCATAACTAATCTATTAATTTTATGCATTAATACATATATATATCTATATTCATATATATCCATCCATATCAAAATCCAAATTCATATGTATACATATAATCTATCAATGTATATAGCTATATCTATATAGATAGATAGATAGATATTCATTTCTGGAAGTTCTAACCAGTTCTTTTCCAAATCTGATGTCATTTTATAAGTTTTCCTCTTTGCAAAGATATTTTCAGCTCATCTTTTATTTAAACATTGAAAGCATAGTTGTTTTAAAAGCCTTAACTAACATGTCCATATGTGGAGTCTTTGTGGATCTGTTTCTGTTGCCTGTTCTTTCTGCTTGTTCTCATTCACAGTGTTTCTTTCTTGGGTAAATGACACTTTTTACTGCTAAATATCATTGAAATTTCATTTGTAGGAATAATTTGAGTTCTGTCATGAAAGGTGCAAAAATACACAAAAGAAAATGCAAATTTGCTTAAGCCAAATATCTAAGGATACTATCTGTTCAGGATCACTTAAAAACGGATTCAATAACTGAGGGATTTGTTTTTATGGGGCTTTAGGGGGGCATTCTATAAGATGTCAACTTTAGATAAAAATACATTCAAAGACCAATTTATTTCTGCTTTAACCTGACCCTAAGAGTATAACTCTTTGGGATAGTCTCCTTTTAGACTCCCCACCTTGGACAAGCCATGTTACTGGACCTAAAGCTAAAGTTCTAATTTTTCCAGGTTGACAAAGACCTTCAGTGACCTCTGGGCTACAATTACTTCTCTGGGTTTCTACTTTTTCTTCAAGTTTGTCCTGAAAATTCTTCACTATCTTGTCAGTTTTTCAATTGCCATTACTAAAACCAGAAATCGATTAACAGTGTTTACTAGAAAAGCCCCATTCTAGATTGAACTTGTATAGGTCCTAATGTGAAATGGCCATAATAAATATTTTTATTTATTTTTAATTTATTTTTGTAGGGAGGGATTGCCTATTACAATTTTTTAACACAACTATCTTAAGGGAAAACTGAAATATCCAGTAGGAGTCTTTGTCTTTTGGGGCCAGCAATGAACAGATTTTCTTCCTTATCTGTTAGTGGAGGGAGGTACAAAATGTTTTCTTTTTCTCTGTAATTTTCTCTTTTCAGACATATTTACAGAATATTTGTTAGCCATTCTCAAATTGAGCTTTTTTATTTTGTGCCTACAAGTCTTTGTTATTATTTTTCCTGCCTTTCCCTTATTTGTATGAAGATGAGAATCAGGATTTATAAGTTTATTTTGTGGTGGGGAGAGGACAATGCATGAAGAGAATCTATTTTTTTTCCCATCTTAGTTGAACTCTTGTTCTATTATTCTATTTTTATTTTTAAATTACTTTATCATTTACTTATTTTTCTTGGCAACCTATGAAGTGCTGATACAGAAATTTCTCTAAGTTTTATGGTGATGAGATTGAATTCAGAATTTTTAAAAAATAAATAAATGAGAGGATTATAAGAAGTTTCGAAGAAACTACAAGTCAGACTTTTTGTAACAACTGGATTATCTCATCTATTAATAAATCCAACTTCATCAAGCAATAACTTGCTGCTCTTTCATTATAATCAATGCTTAAAGTGTTCCTGGTCTTGTCATTCATGAGTCACCACTATTAGAAGCTGCACCTACCTAGGGATTTTGTAAAGAAGGGAGACTCCACCCTTACACACCCACACTGAGTGAATTGAGAGCTGATTTTGAAAAGAGAAAATAAAAGATAAGTAACAAGCCAAAATAAAATGATGGAGGCTAATAAAGTTAAAGATCTCAAGCAGAAAAGAATTAAATAAAGTTAATAATTGCTTGAGATTATTAAAAACTTGAATATCATACTATCACTTGATTTTGAGATGTGTATTTTTGTAAATAACCTAGGACCTCTAGTTTTCCAGATGAGATATTGTATCTTCACTGTGGATACTCTCGATTGCTCCTAAATTCAGTGATCTTTTATCTGATAAAGACTTAGAGGATTCATTCTCATATCATAATGAGTTTCATAATACGGTCATTCAGAAAGCTGGTAAGAAGTGTCGTGAGCAAAAAGCAATCCCATGGTCAAAGAAGATTGGGAAATAACAAATTAAACAAAGTCAACCAGTTTTCTCTACTATATGATTCCTGAGCCTTCAGCATGCTAATAGGAATGATGAATCTCTAAGAGGAAAGTTAGTATGTATTAGACTCTCTTTTATTGTGCATGTCTTGAAACAGGTGCTCTGTGGAACACACTTTGAAAAATGAGGCTTTGAAGTACAGAGTGAGAACCTTAAGAAGATGGGGAGATAGAAAAACTCATTTCTTCTCCTGTTGAAAGTTGCATTACCAGTGAAGTTGTAAAGTCTTTTTATATCATTTCCTAATATTGTGTGAAGTATTTATTATCCTTGGAGAACTGAGATACTAAGAGGTTAAGTAATTTGTCCAAGATCATATATTTGCAAGTGGCAGGACTAGGATTTGAGTATAGAAGTTTTAGACTTATACATTTAACAATACATTTTTTTTCATACAAGAAAAAATTCTTCCCGATGTTTCCTCTAATTTTGAAGTAAGGACAATTCTTCTAAGAAAATGTGCATAAACACATAAATCCATATAGATCACTGACATTCTGATGGATGGGACATTTGTGCAGCCAAGGATGAACTGAATTTTATAAAATGTATTTGGGTGTTTATCCTGTATATACATTTTGATTAATTGGCCTAGCAGACAAGTACAATTTAGAAGAGCCTAACCTTCCACCTTGCCCATCAAGAATGAGAAAAATGACTGTGGCATTCATTAACTACACTAGTCTGCATGGTTTCCCCTATCACTGGGAGGGTGGGGAGTCCACTTTCACCAGCAGCATCTCCTGCCTGTTCTTTATACCTTCACTGTCTTTCATATCCCTTCCTCACTGTAATCCAAACTTCTGTTTTAAAAGTGATTATCAAGGAAAAAACTTACTGGTGAAATTCTTTTGTGGTTCATATTAGACGTGAGATTTAGAGAGAATTTGACATGTAGCAAGTCTCATTCCTTTTGAATGATACATGAAACGTGCCCAGAGATGTTTCAGATTGTTCCAGGAGCATACATACCGGGATTCGTTAGGGCATGATGTGTATCTGTGCATCCAAGTTAAAATGGTGTGTGCCTTCTCAACCCTGATGTCTTCCCCAGGAAATGGTGCTAATCATGTGAATGTTACATGTACATAATTCCTTCTAAGTCCTCAATAATTCACTACTAAGAAGGCAACAAGGAATATTTTAAATAAAGTACCAAAAACACAGGTACAATAGCAGAGGATTAAACAAAATATAGAGCCGAATATTACAAAAGACCAAAAAGTCTTTAAAAATGTTCATGGGCTTTTAATGATATGGGGAAACATTCATGATATAGCTTACTCAGCAAATACTTATCTAGGACGTGGTATGTATCAGCCTTTTCTTTAAAGACAGTCATGGGGCTTACACTCTGGTGGAGGGATAGTTGTCAACAGGTGTTAGATGAGTGACAGATATGTCTTATACTTTGACATTCCCATGGGGGCTTGAATCTGTCCCCTACTCCAGTTTTACTGACACCAAATGCAATTGGTCTCTTCCATTTCCTGGAAAATTATCAGTTTAAAAAGTATCATTTTTTTCAGTGTATCATAATGGATAAAATATTAGGAAACCCTGCAACAGGAAAATAAACAGGTAATATGACAAGTATAAATATAAAGGAAAATAAATATGTCAGGAGAAGGAGAATAATAGCAATGTGATTTTATGTGCCTGGTAAAGAAAAGTCTGTCCATGGAGGTAATTTTTAAGCAAAGACCAGAATAAATGTGAAGCAGTCAGCCATATGGATATTTACAGGTAAAGCCTTCTAGGCAGAGGGAACAGCAAGTGCAAAGGCCCTGAAGAATGAGAATTTTGACATGCTAGAGGAACAGTAAGGAGGCCAGTGTTGCTGAAAGTGGTGTAAACAAGGGGAAGAGTGAAAAAATATTACAAAGATATAGGCAGCATATACCAGTGAATATCCTTTAGACAGAAAAACCATGAACTAAAACTAGTTTATGTCAAACTTGGTAAGCTAAAGTTCAAAGAAGCTGAGTCTTTAGATGATGCACGAGTTTCCCAGATCACTACAATATTCACCTAGTCAGTGTCTTTGCTTATGTTATCTGCCAAGTCCAATAACAGACATTCAAGTTTATGTGATATGTACATACACAAACTGCGGTTATTACCAGGTGATTAATTTCTTTTTTAAAAAGATTTTATTTATTTATTTTAGAGAGAGGGGAAGGGAAGAAGAGAGGAAGAGAAACATCAGTTGGTTGTCTCTCATACATGCCCTGACTGGGCACCACCACTTTCAACCCAGGCATGTGCCCTGACTGGAAATTGAACTGGTGGTCTTTCACCTTGTGGAACAATACCCAACCAACTGAGCCACACTGGACAGGGCATGGTGATTAACTTCTTCTTGAAAGGTTTATTCCTCCAACTCTCTACAAAGAACATCTGATTTTTTCACAATAAAAAAAATTAAATTGATCTGACTGAAATGGTTCAGTTGGTTGGCCATCGTCCTGCAAAGCAAAAGGTCGCAGTTCAATTCCTAGTCGGGGCCCATGCCTGGGTTATGGGTTCAGTCCCCGGTAGGGTCCTGGTGGGGTCCCAGTTGGTGCATGTGCGAGAGGCAACCCTTTGATGTTTCTCACATAGATGTTCCTCTCCCTCTCTTTCTCCTTCCCTTCCCCTTTCTCAAAAAATAAGTAAATAAAATATTTTAAAAATATATATTGGTTTTGAAAAAATTGAGTGGAAGTTTGAGGAAAAGGATATTCCGGATACCATGCCTGTAAAATTCCTCAGCCAATAAAACTCTTTGTTGTATAGGTGGTTGCAGACGTAGTTCAATTCAGCACAAGGCCACCTGAGAGAATAAGGAGGAGGGGTCAACAGGAGTGAAACATTTCTAGGCCCAAGTCCAGCCAAAGCTGGAGATGTCTCTTAAAATTCTCAGCATAGGACCCTCTGAGTCAAGCAACTGCCATATCTCAAAGGAAGCATCAAATTTCACAGGACAGTTAACAGGCTCAGAGGCCAGGTGACACAAACAGCAGCCAGGGTCATCTTGTCAAAGTGCAAACTGATCCTTTCACCCCCACCCTCCATGCTCAAAATTCTTCTATGGCTTCCCATTTGTTGCATTTGGGATAAAATTGGAAATCTTCCATTGTTTACAAAGTCACACACAATGTGACCCCTGTTTACCTCTCAGGTGTAATCTCCCATTGTCCCTCTTGCTAACCAGGACACTTCCACCCTAAGGACACTTGTTTCCTTTTTCCATCTGTTGCAGATTGGGTTTTTTTGGAAAAAATATCCCTGAGGCAGGGTTAAGCATGCAGGAAGTTGATGAAAGGATCAAAACCTGTGGGAGGTAAGGGGCTCATGCATGCATGGGCAGAGGAAGAAGCCCAGGATGCAGTGTCAGTCCAACAAAGGCCTCAGGCAACTCTAGCAGGCACTCTGAAGTTAAGACAAGATAGCCAGACCTTTTCACCCTGTCTCTGTCAATCAATTGGTTTAGGTATGGCCTTGGATGAGGTGGTTCTCTGCAGCTGAGGCAGCTTTATAGGGGCTGATAAACAGAGGCTGCTTGCACACAGCACTCTCAGTAGCTAGGGAAACAAGATTTTCTGTACAGGCAGGTTATGGGTTGAATTGTGTCCACCAAAAAAATATGTTGGAGTCCTAGCCTCCAATACCCAAGAATGTGACTTTATTTGGAAATAGAGTCTTTAGAGAGGTAATCAATTTAAAGTGAGGTCATTATGGTAAGCCCCAATTCAACATGACTGGCATCCTCATAAAAAGGGGAAATATGGACAGACACAGACGTGCCAGAAGGAAGACAATGTAAAGAGACATAGGAAAACACCATGTGAAGCTGGAGGATTGTCTACAAACCAAGAACTCCAGATTACCAGCAAATCACCAAAAGCTAAGTAAGAGGCATGGAACAGATTATCCCTCATACTCCTCAGAAGAAACCAATCCTGCCAAAAACTTGATCTTGGACTTCTAGCTTCCAGGATGCCCCATATTGTCTCACATCTCCTTATTTCTCAAGACCAGAGAGAATATTTATATTATTCACAGTGTCTAGCTCATTACTTGTACATAAAGTTGCTCAGTAAATTTGAATTATGAAATACTATTGTTTTACAGGCCCCTATTTTATAAACTTCTATGACCATAACAGTTATAATATCAAGAATTTTAAAAAAATAATACCTTTATGTTCATTTCTATTCAAGGTGGGATGAGTTTTTCTTGCCCTCCTGAAACACCTCAAAAAAACTGGAAAACAATATGAAATAATGGGTCTCAAGATATTAGACATAAGGCATTGGAGAAAAATTGACTCCTAAGAGATGGAAATGAAATGAAGTAAGCCTGTGATTATCACAGTTTACTGGGTGGGCAGAGATTCCAGGTTTCAGGACAGTAACCTCGAGTTGAGCAGAAAGAACAAGGCGTTCAGGGAGGCCCAAAGTTGCTGGAGTTCACAGGACAGAGTAACAGAGAGGAGACACTGAACACAGAGGGAGCTCCATAGATCTGCAGAGTATTCAGGTTAGAACTGATCAGCACATGCCAGTGAGAAAAATACTACACAAGACTGGAGAAATAACAACTTAAAAGATTAGAGGAAATAATCTTCAAAACTCATACAAGGCAAAAGAAATTGTTCTTGTTTCTACCAGAAAAAGTAGAAAATATCATACACAATGTGGTAAGCTAAATAATGGCCCTCCAAAGATGTCCATACCCTAATCACCATAGAACAAGAGAGAGAGAGAGAGACAGAGACAGAGACAGAAACAGAGAGAGGAAGATGCTATGCTGCTGATTTTGGTTGAGAAAGAGCAACAAGCCAAGAAATAGCCAGTAGAAGCTGAAAAAATGGTATGGAAAGAGATTCTTCCCTCAGAGCCTTAGGAAGAACCATCTCTATACAGCTATTTGACTTTAGCCTAGTTATACTGATTTTGAACTTATGGCATAAGAAATTTGTATTGTTTTAAGGCCACTGAGTTTGTGGAAATTTGTTATGGCAGCAATAGGAAAATATACACATGAGCATTGGGTAGAGTACTCAGGAAGGTCTTGCTTGAGGAGTGGGGCAAAATTACATTTAGACTAAACAGTACTCTCACCCTACCTAACAAAGCTTAAAAGCAAGACTCGAAAATATTAAACCATTTCAGGATAATTCAAACACATCCCAGAACAAAATTCAAGAATACATATAGGAAAACAAATATTGTAATAACTTTTTATGGTGACAGATGGTTACTAGACATATTAAAGTAATTGTTTTGTAAGGTACATATGAATGTTGAGTCACTGTTGTACATCTGAAACTAATATAATATTGTATATCAGCTATTGTCTACTTCAATAAAAATATTTTAAAAGATTTTTTAAAAGAATAAGTATAGGAAAACAAATATATTTAGGTAAAATTCACAGCATCTGTAATCCAGTCAAAATTATCAAGTAAGCAATGAAGCAAGAAAATATGACTCATAATGATGATAAAAATCAATCAACTGAAACTGACCAAAAAAGAATATACAATAAAATTAGTA
>PVJD01016798.1:0-19692 GCA_004026545.1 Mormoops blainvillei
AAAAAACTTTATTTGAATGTCGGTATTGTGTATAAAAAACCATCTAGCCTCTCTACATGTATAATGCCTCTCAAGTTTTTCTTGCCTTTCATTAGGTAGGTTGAGTAGGTGATGAGCATGTTAATCTAGTAAGAGACTGAGCAGACTTGTGTGTGGACTAAATTATCCATAAGACTTGATCTGTTCCTATTTCTTCTATATCACATCATCTCTGGTTCAGTCTCTCCAAGTCAAAAGAAATCATAAAATTATAGAATGCTATATAAGGGAAGAATGTTATATGAAGGAGATCATTAACCGAAAGCTTTCAATTCTACAGTGAAAGGAATGCCAAGGAAATGTGTAGTAATTGGCAAGATTTTGCCCAGACATTAAATAGCAATTCCAAAACTGGAACCCAGATACCTTGTAGCTCAGTGCACTCTTCGTAAAAGCCTACTGAAGTGGCCAATTTTGTGTTCTCCTGATGCACCTGTCAGGATCTTGTTGCCTTATTTGGAAGTGAACCTCTGTTACAGAGTTTCCTAGAGGTTTATATTCTGGCTCCTAAACTTCCTGGAAGTCCGGAGGGCAAGGCCCAGGGAGTGCTCGGGGTCTGAGGAAGGCAGCAGAGCATGGGCCTTATCACTGGAAGCAGCATTCTAGTTAAGGCTCATTGTCGGTGCCTCCGATGGAGGGTGGCTCCTGGAGCCTGTTGGGTGCTGCCACAGAAAACAAACTAAATTTTTCGTTGGGCTTAGCCTCACTCACAAATCAGGGTTCTGGCCCAAGTGTCTTATTATCTAAGCTTTGGTCACATGGCTTCTCCGTAGCAGTCCAGGGTGTAAAGAATTGAATTATAAGGTCGCATTAAAATGTATCTGAACCATTGCTTTAGTGTGGTGGTCAGAGATCTCTCAGGGAAGAGACTTAGTTTTTCACCTAGAGCCAAAGTGCTAACAAACGTAAACAATTAATAGAATGGATGTCTGGCTTTCTTTTCCTATCTGCGAAATAGGGAAAGTAATCCTTGCCTTTTTGTAATATACAGAGGTGTTTCAAAAATCTTAAAAGTCATGCAAACTACATGGGATACATAAACACAATTTTTTGTATATGCTCCTATAAAATAATAGCAGTCTTACTAGAATGAATGAAGACATCATAAATTTTTATAGCTATCTTACCTATAAATTATAAGTAAACTTTTAGGGAAAATCAGTTAAGTTTTATGCTAATTGGAGTAATAGATTCAAGTAATCATAAGGTGATTTTTGAAATATATTCAGTACACAGAAAAAAACGGTAATCTATGGTTAAACTGAATGTTGTCTATAGCCAAATGAAATCCACATTTTTTGCATTGTTTGAAGTCCCGTGTCCAAAATTCTTTTCATTACTAAAGAAGCTACATGTCAATTTCTAGATTTCATTTTGTTCCATCAGTTGCTAGTAAGAAATTTTCATTTTTAGGCAGTCATTCTTAAATCCTCTATCCATTGTCTATTATAAACATGTCTGTGTGACCAGTTGCAAAGCAGAGTAGATCCCTGTGGCAATCACGTATACATGTATGTGTGTGTGTGTGTGCTGAGACTGTCTATTTATTTATCTTATAAATCCTATAGACAGTCTCAACAAAGAGGTCAACAAGAAATTGAACATTGGACTGAACTCATTGTTTTTTCTCATCAGGTGTTTGCTGTGTCTAGACTGAAATTCATCAGCGTTGTTGTGAAACATAATTGCAGTACCATTACTGGAAGTTGCTTGGTAGTTACTTGTCAGATCCTTAGGTTGAAAGGCATCCTAAATCAAAACATTTACATACCAAAACACTAACATATATAGTTACATTCTGGGTGGAAGTTTTTCTCTGTATTTTAATAAACATTGGAATAATATTACTGTAAGTAAATCTGTCTTCCAAAAAATATTAGTATAATAAGAGAGATGATTTTAGATGAGCATTTTTAAAAACCAGAAATTCTAAAAAAGCAGGTTGATTTACAAATTCTATAAAAAATTGTACTCTATTTCAAAAATAAATTTACATAGTGTGAGAGTTAATTTTGTGTCTCACCTTGACTGCATCACAGGATGCCTGATACCTAATTAAACATTATTTCTGGATGTATCTGTGAAGGTGTTTCAGGAAGAGATCAGCATTTGAATGGGTAGACTGAGCAAAGTGTATTACCTCTCCACTGAGGGGGAGTGCCATTCAACCCACCGAGGGCCTGAATAATACAAAAAGGTGAAGAGAGAACCTACCTTTTCTCTACCTGACTGTTGAACTGAGATGCTGATCTGCTGTCAGCACTCCTGGTTTTCAGGCCTTCAGGCATGACCTGGAATCTATACCGTTGGGCCTTTGGCTCTCAACCCTTTCAAACTAACCACTGACCTTTCTGACTCTTCAGCTTGTAGATAGGAAATCATGTGACTTCTCAGCCTTCATCATCAAGTGAACCAATTCTATAATAAATTTAGAATATAGGGCCAATTGCTTATGTTTCTCTGGAGGACCCTAACACACAGGTAGATGTCTGCAGCAACAGCAGGAAGTCATGGATGATAAACAGAATAATGGATTAATTTTCTTCTTTTAACTATATCTTATAATAATATTATATGGCAGAAGAGAACATAGAAATAATGGAAAACCATATTTTCATAGGCAAGAAAAGTTTTAAAAGTTTGTATAAAAAATTTTCAAGAATCAACTGATAGCTGTCACCTCAAAATTATCTTAAAGTGAGAAACAAGTAGTTAATGACTATTTCTTTGCATAATGAGTCATTAAAGTGATAGAAAGACAATGATATAATAAAATACATATTGTGTTTCACATTCCCTGTTTAACATTTGACACTATGCCAGCAGACGAATGCATTTTTTTTCTAAAACATTAAAGTATTTTTACTGCATTTTTGACAACATGGGTAAAACTATTGATGCATTTCATTTGTTAAAATAAAACCTTGGCAATTTCTTGATTTTATAAGAAATCAGTATAAAACAGAATTATTGGGGAATTCGGTTGAAAATGAGAGCATGCTTTTGACAGCCTGGAGGCTGCTTTTGCTGAACATTCAGGGGCGATGGCGCACCTGCCATCTGGTATATACCTCGGGTTACACGGCACAGCGCACGGGTTCAGTATTTGGAGGTTAAAGATATGCTCTTTATCTTAAAAGAGTATATGTTTATAAAAGAGTTTTGTATAAAGATATACAAAAGAGCAAGGACCAAAGTCATAAAATCAGGGCATTACTACCAGTAATGTCTGTGATTAAGTACACATAAGCTAAGAACTTGTCTTCTAAGCCTCGTTGCATCAGATTGACCAGGTCATACACTGGTCTTGTCATTTAAAGCTACAATTATACTTTCTAATTATGAAAATTAGTTCTAGAAAAATAACTTTAAAGTTACTCAAAATTTAAAGGTTTAAAATTTTGTAAGTAAATGGATAATATAAGAGTCCAAATCTGAAAATGCTACTTTGTATTAAAGACTGGATGGAACTCAAGCCAGCCGGGAACATAACTAATGACTTTAAGTGAAAAGTCTCAAAATCCTGAAAATATCATTGGCTCTGCATTTGGCTTATAATGCCAAACAAGTTTCTTCCTCCACCATATACTTCATGAACATACACCATTGATGATTTTATAGAGTTTTTTGAACTGAAAATTGTCCCTTTACATCTCTGAGTCAGTTTAGGTAGCACTGAAAGAATGTTTTGACCATATCTGTCTAACCGCAGACCCCAGCCTCCTCAGGGAGAGGGAGGTCTAGGTTAATGCTTGCCTGTCATCCTTACTTTGCACATACTGTGATGTTTGCAGGATCGTATAATAAGCCTTCTATGATGTCATACCTCTGTGAGATAAGAAGACTTTAATATGACCCCATGGGATGTTCCTGTTGTTCTATTCCTATACAGTAATACGATTTTGCCAAGTTTCTCTGGAGCCACTAACAGTGCATATCTTTGCATAAGATTGTCTTCTGAGGTTCAGTAATCCTCAGATTATGGAAGCAGCTGCCCTGGAGATCAAGCAGTGCAGGATCTAATGAGTCGTGGTTGCCCTGGTAGAGAATCTGCTTTACATTTTAAGGAATTTCCTGTCTCGTATACTTTTTAACTCTGTAGGTGATGAAAAGTTGGAATGAATTTTACACCCTTCAGAGAAACCACGATGATGGCCTTTGTTGTTTTCTAGTGTCTGGCTTTCGCGTGCAAGTAGTGTCCATGGTTCTAGGACAGGTGAGAAAAGAAAACAATTTTGAAGTTGTTCTCATGTTTGGGATGTAACTTATAACCTGGGAATTGTGAAGATACTCATAAGAGCTGGTGCGATTCTAATCTTTGGAAAAAATACTCAAAGTGAAGTTTTTCTCTTGGGTGTATAAGACACAAATTAATTATTTTCTCATGTTGTATTTCTACTTGAGGTATGAGAATGCAGATTCACAAATACATGAAGTATAATCATTGAATGGTCTTGACTATAACAGGATTAGCAATACATGGATATATCTCAAACATGAATTTCTCAAGTTAAATATTTATTATTCTGAAATTCCGAGAAATGAACTTGGATATAATTGACTAACAATTGAATTTGGACTAGTGGTTATAGCCTGAGTAGGTGCAAGAACTTGACATTCAGAGATCAAGTTACATTTGTAGTTGTTACAGATATATTAGTTTTGCCTGGGAGAAATTCCTTTGCCAATATGAGCTTCCATTTTGTCATCCATCAAGGCAAGATAACTTTCTACCTTGTTGGGCTAATATGAATAGCAAATAAACTGACATATTTTAACTGAAAGTTATCATATGATTGTTACCCATACAGCCATGAAAAATGAACTTTGAATACACCAAAATCTTATGGGTATCAGCACTGTTCGGCTGTTTTAATTCAATCATCAATAGGATTAAAATTTACTTAAAATCTGAAATCTTCTAACTGCCAGAGTTATCACAGATAGTTAGCTAATTATTAATAAAAAAGGACTCAAAGGGAATTAGACATTGAGCTTAATGAGCTGGGGAGCACAAGCCTGTTTGCTTCACAAAGAAGCTACAGCTTTTCATACTCCAGGGGGCTGTAGCATTGCTCCATGCAGGGGGTTAATACTGGTCCCTTCTGCTCTCCAGTACCTGACTGTTGGGGTTGCAGGGGGGAGGTGCTAGACCTTGGAGGCCTGTCAGTCTAACTAAGGGATGGACCCATCAAAGCCCATGAAGGCTTGGGAAGTTGATTGGTCACCTTGAAGAAGCACCTGGTCAGTCCCAAACCAAAGCGAATATAATCTCAGGGGAACAAAGAAGCCCTCTCTCCCTCTCTCTTGTTTACCTACCCAGTAACTCTTGCCCCACGCATTCGAGTGCGCTCTCTCCCAGAAGCACATGACCATGTGGGTCTAGTAGCTACGAGGCCTGCAGCAGACTAGCGGACTCCAAATGACCAAGCTTTAATACGAGGCAGAAACTCTGGACACTGGTTTTCGTTATGACCTTGGCTGAAGACAACGTGGGACTTTTTCCATGGCGGGATGGAGGGATATGAGACACTGGAAACCCAGGGGCAGATTTCTAGCTGAATAAATAATCTCACCACACCACAATCTCCTCCATGTGGGTCCTTGAAATGTTTTCCTCATCCCATGCAAGAGCCTGATTTCCACCAACACCACCAGCACCAGCAGTTTTGAATTTTTTGAGGCTTCTGGATATTCTCATTCAATCGATAAAACACACATTGATTGAACACTTTCAAAGTACATGTATGTAAAGCCTGAGCTAAGTATGTGAAGAGAAAGAAGGGAGAGAGAAGGCAGCAGGGGGACAGGGTGAGAGAGAAAGAAGGTTTTCTTAGCATGAAGATACCTGGAGATACAGAACTGAAACAGATGTCATTAAAATGGTAATGATGATATAATACTAGTACCGGTTTGCATTTATTGTGTGCTTAAGGCCAAGACAAGATCTAAGTGCACTTAATTTTCGTCATGACCCCGATTCCTCACAGTAAACCTATGCTTGAGTTACAAATGCTCCATGTTCTACAAGAAGAAAGCTAAAGCACTGGTGTAATTAGTTATATTGTTAGAGTTTGCACAGATAGAATGATTAATTAAAGTGTGATGGGCTGTAGAGTTGGTGAGTGACAAAAGGCAGATCCAATCTCCAGAGTGGAGGTTGAAAGTTCAAAGGTGAAGGTTTCAAAACCAAGTAGGGAAAGACTTGTGAAGGTGTTGATGTTGAAATTTGACTCTTAAAGGGAAAACAATAGGCACATGTGTCAGGGTGTGGTTTTAAGCTTGAAATGAACGAGAGCAGAGGCACTGACTGAAAGACGGGTACATTTAGGTTCGAGGCAAAAAACACAACGAGGCGGCTGGTGTTACCAGTGGCAGAGCAGGGAGGGTTGAATGGTGAAAAGGTTTGCTAATGCCAGTTCATAAAGCGCCGAGCCCTATTTGGAAGCTTCAGCTTCAGCTCAAGGACAATAATGATGGGGCTTAAAGGCATTTAAGTTGAGAAAAGTGACAGCGAAATTTGAGGATTTAGATTGAGTTCTGCCCCTTTTAGGGAGGATGAATTCAAAGGAGATGAGATTGGAGGTATGGGGAACAATTTAAAAGATTTTCCAGTTATCCAGTGGAGACATGATTGGGATCTAGGCTAAAGCAATGACAGCAGACATGGAAAGAAAAAATGAATTTGAGAAATGGGAAGCAAACCAGCTGGATTCAGTGGCTGTGTTGAGAAGAATGCTCAGCCTGAGAGAGAAAAGTCTGAAATAGTAATGTTATTATTATCTAAAATATTGTTTCTACTTCAACGATTTCTTTTGGAATGCCATTCCTATTATTATGAGCCTTTTTCTAATTTTTTTTATTCACAGTTTAAAGGAAAAAAAAACCTCCCAATTAATATTACTGGCTTGAGAAACTCAATCACTTTTATTTATTTAATAATTCTTAGAAAGAGCTCTTCCAGACTTCAAATATGCAATACGAGTACCCAAGAGGGGGAAATGATAGGTTGCTTTACAAGTGAATTTGACCACAAGACCTTTCTGCCTGAATGCTTATTAAAATCTCAAGAAAGCCCAGTTTGGGAATATTGCCTAAAGCCACACTAGAGTGTACTTGAGAATTTTTTTGCATGTCATTTTCAGTTTGCTGTAATATACCTGTGCTTAAGCTATTGAAAAGCAAGCCTTTTAAAGTGTTGTGGGTAGGACGAGCGTCCAGGGAGTCTACCCGGCCTCTAATCCTGACTTCATCATCGCGCGTTTGTATGTGCTTTAGCAAAGTGCTTAGCTCTTCTGAATTTAATTTTACTCATCTGTAAAAATGGCATAATAGTTCCTATCTCGAAACATTGTTAGGAGTCAGCAAGGTAATCCAAGTAAAACAGGTTAGCCTACTGCTTAGCGTGTCGTAGGAAGCATGCAGTAAGTTTGACCTTATAACTATTATCAGTTTTGTCCTTCTTAATTGAAGCCTGAAGTTTATGTTTGGTTTTAAGTTTTATATATTTATATATGCCTAGACACTACCTAAGTGTTATACTGGGGCTCCTTATAATTAGAAAAGAAATAGAAAATAAATGACAGCCCGTCCAGGACTGAGGCGATCTCGGGTTGGCTTGGCTGCCCCCTCAGTCCCATCCCAGAGAGCGCTCTCAGCTCTGACTTCTTTCATAGGTTCTCACCTTTCCTAATATTGTTTTTATTTCCCTGTGTTTATTTGTTCCTTCTAGGTTATTGCTTAGAGTTATTTATTTATATCTAAGTGTACACCTTTCAGGTAACTTAAAATCAGTGTGAATCCAGAAATAATGTCATTTTATACTTTGGTATTTACTCATAGTGTAAAAAGCGACTAAAAATGTAACTGTTAAGTGCTTTTCAAAATAATGACACAAACATCTAAACCTTGTAGAAAATTTCCACATGGAACATACCCTTAAGGGTGCTTTACATAACAGTGCATTTTCTGGTTTTTAGCCTGTCAAGCACGAAAAATACTTGAGTTACTGGTTACATTTCATGTGAGTCTGTGCTATTGCACTGTCGCAGGGGGAGCCATGAGAATGGAATTGTAGCGAGATATCATATAGCTTAGGCTGTAGTTTTAGAAATGGAGGTGGACTAAAGTGGAAGAACTGAGGATAAGGTTTGGATCTCAAGTCCTTAGGATATTTTTTTCTGATAAACTTGATATAAGGTAAAACAATTTTTTTGAAAAGGCAAGGGAATCCAAGATTTTAATAAATATTTCACTTGAGTGACTTGGTGGGTATTGGTACCTTTTACAAGATGCCAAAGACTAAAAAGGAAGCCTTTTGGGGTGAGGGTGTATTGGGAGTACTTTCTGTTATCGTTGATTTTGAGTTGCCTAAAAAACACCCACATGGATGTGTCAAGGAGACAAATGAGTAGTGGAGTCTGGAATTCCAAGCAAAGTTAGGACTTGAAATTTGGCTTTTGGAGTTATTGGCATCTAGATGTCATTAGGTGTCACAAGTTAGAATAGTCATTTAAAGAGACTATATTCATTGAAAGTATAAGGGATCCATGAACAAAGTCCTATGTGGGTGTTTTATAAGTAGATATAATTGAGTGTTTTGCAAAAAATAGAGGTTGAACAGCACAGCTTCTATCGACTATGAGATGGGTAACTCACAGTCAATGACATGGGTAAAACAAAAAACTGAAGAGTATAGATTTAGAAAAATTAGACAAGAAAATGTGTCACAGAGAAGAATGTAGCATCATGCATTGAATGGGGCCAGGTGTCAATAAAATTTGAACAGAACGGTAATAACTGGCTTCGACAACATTAATATCAGCAGCACTTGTGATCAAAGTTGTTTCACCGGGATGTTTGAGAATGAGGTCTGTTCAGAGAGGTTTACTGAGGAAATGTGAAGGGAAGGAGTAAAGATAACACTGAAACACCTGTTTTTTTCCTGAAAAGTTTCACTGCATTGTGTGCCCACCTCTGCCTATTGATGATTCATGTTGTGGCTGGATCAGTACTTGTGGTTTTAGGTATGATTGCAAGATGTCCTTAACAATAACCACCGGAAAACTTTGAAAAAAACAAAGCAAAAGCTTTTGACTTACAAGTCCTAGAAATTGTGTGGCACACAAAGAAAGAACCAAGTGAAGTGGGGATGGAGGAGAGTGAGCATGCGCGCTGGCCTGGGCTTCTGCTTTCAGTTGGATTGGGGGGGTCTAGGTTTTCTTGGGCTCACTTTTTATCGGTGAATTTAAGGCATAAACGCAGGAATTTAAAGCTCTGGAAGGGGGGAAAAAACGGCCCAAAGGGTCAGTTATCAAAATCTTTCAATATCTTTACCACAGAGGAGGCCTGTGGGTGCGGGAGAAGGCATCCTGGCGTCCCATCTAGTCCTGTGTCTGGCAACGCCTTTATTCCACAGAACCACCTTCGAAGTGCGTGTCTGGGCCACCAAAGCTGCCGTCAGGCACTTACATTACAAACAAGAGAAAAGCCAACTGCCAGGGCTTCCGGACACGAAGAAGGTGAGTTAGTATGGTTAGGAGGTAAAATACAGGATGCCAAGTTAATTTTGAATTTCAAATAAATAATAACTGCTTCTTTTAGAGTAATTATGGGACTTTTATTTACTTAGCAAATCTCATACTTACTGCTCTATTTTTCTTTGCTCAATGTGGCAACCTTCAGTTAAAGAAGATTTTGTGTTTTTCGGGTTACGAAATAAAATATGTATTGTGACTAGAGAAGTTCCTGTAGGGAGAAAATGATGAAAAGGTAGATTCGGTTGCAGAAGCTGGATCTTTTCGATAGCTAAATTGAATGGGACCCAGAACACAAAAGGCAGGTGGTATTTCCTGAGAGGGAACAAACAGCATTGGCTTTGACTAAATATGGAGTTTGCCCCATTTTCCCACGGTCTTGCCCACCTTCTTTCTCGGTGAAATGAATTCAATTATATGCGCATAGGATAGTTAACAGAGCTGGGTTTGAAATTTTACTCCTTTAGGGAAGTAAGTTCTCTGAACTTTCATTTGTCAATTGGTAAAAGAGGCATAAAAACACTTATGTAGGCTCAGTTTAAGGATTATAAAGATAAAAAAGGAAGAGCCAAACAGTGTGCCGAGTACCTAAACTGGCATGCGACTTAATAAATAACTTAAGTAATTACTAACCAGAGCCTGACAGGGGATAGATATCGCTCTAAGTACTACATATAAATTAATCTAATCCTGGTGTGAAATTATGAGACTAGTTCCATATGGACAGAGACTGACCAATTGTGTGTCCATTTTTTTTCCCTTGACACATAATAAAAAGTAATTTAGTGAATGAGTGAGCGAAATAAACAAACTTGTGTGTTGTCTGTGGAAATTAGGCTCTTTCATGATTTTGCAAGGAAAGCATTTTAAGGGCACACACGTGGCAAATTGTGGTGTGGCAAGATAGTTTATTTGGGTGGAAATAGAAGCTGTCCCCTGGGTTTTGAATTTCCCATCTCCCTTTGTCCCTTCATGGAAAAAGTCCCACTGTAACCTGAGTGAGGCCAAAACAAAAGTCGATGTCCTGAAGTTTTGCTTCATGTTGAAGCTTAGTTTTTTGGAGCCCACGCCATCTGCTGCAGGCCATGAAAGCTGCTAGACACGCATGATCATGTGCTCCTGTGTGAGAATACATGGGGCAAGTGTGGGTCACCAGCGAGAGAGAGAGAGAGAGAGAGAGAGAGCGAGAGCGCGAGAGAGAGGGAGAGAGCACGCTTCTTTGGCCCCTGGGATTGTATTAGCTTGCGTTTGAGATGGACCAGGTGCTTTTCCAAAAGCACCAATCAACTTCCTAAACTTTTGGGGGCTTTTGGAAGGGTCCACCCCCTAGTTAGACTGACAGGCCTCTTAGGTCAAGAACCTAACAATCCGGCACTAGAGAAGAAAAGAAAGGGGTGTCAATCCCCTTGGCAGAGCAATGCTATGGTCTTCTGGGGTGAGAAGCTGAAGCTTCCTGGTAAAGCAAACAGGCTGATACTCCCCATTTTATGAAGCTCAATGTCTATTTCCCTTTATTTCTCTTCTTATTAATAACTAACTAACTACTTATGGTAACATATAAAGGAGGCTTTGTCGCCAGTACTATACAGAGGAGGGACCTAGCTCAGGGAGGGTAAATACATTCACTCAGCCCATTGAACAATGGAGCAAGAGCCTGGGAACAGGGGTTTACCACCATGCTAAAAATTCCACAACCAAAGTCGTTATGGTTAGCTTTTAAAAGAAAATTACTTGAAAGTATTTATTAGGAGCCGACAGTACTTTACCTCTACTGAAACAATAAAAATCAAATAAGCATAGCTCTGTGGGAACGCAAACTTCCATTCCCTGTGTGTGCACATTGTCCTTGTTTTCTCCAACAATGTTCTCAAGCGTATTTCCAGACTGCAGCTATCGTTCGGGGGAGTAATGTCGGGGGCGGTCTGGATGTGAGGTGGGAGGCTGGGAGCCGGATGTTGATGAGCCAGAAGATCCTCTGTCCCAAATTTAGACAGTTATGGTAAATGGGGACCTTTTGCTCTTTTATTTCTGTGACATTTTTGAATTATACTAAAAATTGTGCACTGTCCAGGAACATTCAAAAAATATGTTTAGAGGTGCAGAAAGGGATATTTTGTAGCTTAGTTTTGAGTAATGGGAATGGAAGTAGCATACTCTGGGAGCTTTATCTGTATTTCAGTTATGTGATCACCATTCTGTTTATAAATTGCATACAGGTAGGAACTTGGAGTCCCAGGGCCATGTTTTCACTTACCCAGGGCCCCCACGGTCTACTTTTTTTCATCAGTTTTGCCTGAGAACATGAGCGGCAGTGTGGCATTGCAAAAAACATATAAGCTGTGGGGTTACAGAGAGGGAGATAGCACATTTTTTATGATACCGGGAATCAAGTTTTTAAAGTACATGAGAGATTTTCTTATTTTTAATACACATTCAACCATAAAATAGAAAGCCAGAGTTTGTTTAGCTATTTATTGAGGTATTTATTTGGTAGTTAGAAAAGAGTAATTCAGAGTATACTAGAATTTGGCATTTTTTCCTAAATATTTATTCCATGAGCTCATAAGAAAGATTGCAAAGACACAGTCATAGCAAAAATACACTATGATTACATATAATTGGTCATCAATCAGCAATGCCATTCCCCAGGTCTGTCAGGTAAAATAATTTCTCTTATTCTTAGGAGACATTGTAAAATATTTCATGTTGATATAACCCTGTCAAGGAGATAGAAGGCATGTTGGCTTCTGCATATATAAGCACACTCATACACACCATATTTGTATATACACATCACATTAAGAGAAGAAAATTAATGAGGTCATTTAACCAATGGGTTATTTAGAAATCAGTAGGTTTCTAATTGACAAATTCACTTGTTTGGTTTAGTTAAACTGTTTATCTACAAAATAAGTGCTTAAAAGTCAATTCCCATTTTTTTACCATGATGATTTTTGTGTCAAGGCAAAGTTGGAATGCAAAATTCATAATCAAAGTTGATAAATTGGCTACTTAATTACTTTCCTCTGTGACTTTGGACCATCTTTAACCTTCCTAAAAATTAATGTGCTTGAATATTGCAACAAAGCTATTAGTAACATAGTCATTTTGCAAGGGTGAATGAATCAATACATCAATATAATAATGGTATATTTACTGATTGGTTGACTTAGGCTTAACACTGTGCATGAGATATCATTGTTTTATTTAAATCCTCCACCTAGATGACTGGAAAAGAAAACAGAAGCCCTGAGATGTTGCGTTTTCCAGCAACTAACTGTGATCTTGTTCCAGTCATTTATTTTTGTATGTCCTCAGCTTTATCAATAATTAAATATTAACCTATGAAAAGACAGACATATTTTTTCATGTTGTAATATTCTAAGGGATATTACAATATTATAGTATGATATTATATATGATAATTGTGATTATGAGAAAGATAATAATAGTACCTAATACATACTGAGTTTTTACTCTGTACCAATATTATAATACATGTTACATATATTACAGGATTTAATCAGCACAAAAATCTTAGGTTGTAAGAATTGTTAGTTTTTTCATATTATACAGATGAGGAAGCTAAATTTGAAAGGTCACTAATAACCTAACAAATGTTTATAGTTAGTAAGTGCCAGAACAGGGCTTAAACAAGTTTCTGCTCACATAAATCCTATGCCCCTCTCTCTCTATTCTACAGCCAATCTCCACAAACACTATTCATGGCAAACTCTCTTGTTACAAGAGTCAATACCACAGAGGTCACTGTTTCAAAACTTAACAAAAAAATATGAGATAAGCCTTCCATTAACTGGTCTATAATGACACTGACTCCTTTCAATCAGAATTAGAGGAGTAGAAAAACTCCCAGGTGGGGTAGGAATGGCCTCTGTGACCAGCCTCTCCAAAATGGGCATTATGCAAAAACGGTCGCTGCGTAGACAATGGTACGGGCTGGGAAGACTTTAGAAGCCCAGACACAACTGCAGGATTGAAACTCATTAAACTTAATGACTTTAACCAAGTAGTTTGACAGCAACTCCTTCTTGAAACTCAGACTAATTAGGCCAAACAGAGACTCGACTTCTTTAAAAGAAGACATTTTTCTGCTATTCACTGCTGATCTGGACTTTGAAAGCTGCTTCAACATATACTGGCTCTTTACAGCAAACTCAGCTCAACTGATGTGTCTTCCTCCTCTGCACAGGGCAGATCAGCATAAAACCCAGCACTTTTGCTAATTCCCAATGGAGCACAGACATCTGGAAGAAAGACATAATTTTTGCCACCCACGGGTTTCCATGGGGAAGTGAGGAAAAGAAAGAGAACCACTGAGACCAGAGGAGGAAAAGATTAATAAGTGCTGCTGTCACTGCAGGAAAAAAGATTTTTTTCCAAACAACAACTATACAAAGTGCCTATAGGACACTTGTGCAATATTCTTTTTCTTCTACTAAAAAGGGAAAACATTACAAAACAGAGAAGCAAAAGAGGACTGGAGAAAGAGATAAATAAAATAACAGGTCAAGCTCCTGGAGTTGTGTTTAAAAAAAAAAGTGAGAGAAGAAAATTTAGTTTCTTAGTTTTTTCATGTATTATGTATATGTGCAGGTATTTGTGACTAGGGCCATGTGGATATCGTGTATCTATATAGAAAACATTTCTGCTTATAAAAATAGATTATGCGCCCAGGAGCTTATGCGCTCCGTCGTTTGTATGCTGCAGACTGTCAAGTGTAGGTTGTCTAAAATACAGACTCCAAAGCAAGGCTGTACAAAGGAAAAGTAACCAAGTAATTGATATAGAAAAAAGAAACAAAATGTGATGCTTTCTAACTACTTCACACTAATGATCCATTATTTATATTTTTCATGCATTAGATTTTCCCTCAAAATATGGCTGTTTCTCTCTCTCTCTCTCTCTCTCTCTCTCTGTGTGTGTGTGCCTTGCAGCTTTAAAATTGAGGGTGATTAATTCTATGTATTATTCCAGAAGATTCTACTATGCGAAAATGACTTCGCCTGATAATTATTATATTGACTTTAATATAAATAATCACTGTAGTCTGTTTCTCTTCTACTTATACAAGAGGGGGGCCTCCAAAAACCAGAATTATCTTTTGGAGGACAGGCCTCTGTAGTACAGGCCTTCCCTACCAGGTGAATATTCTAGGAGCCCATCTGTATCAATGTACCAACTGGTATTGTTGTGAGAGGCTGTGTTTGGCTTCAGTGAAAATTTTTTGAAGACCGTTTCAACATGTTTGCCCATTTCATGATGGGTGATTTATGAGTGCACCTGCCCACACTGCACTGACTGTTCAGCAGTTTATTTTTTTACAAAAAACAGCACAACCCCTGAGCCCCACCTTCTCTATTCACCCAATTTCACCCCAGGGGACTTTTTTTTTGTTTCCATGATGAAGAAAGTCGTCAAAGGGAAGCGTTTTGCTGACATGGAAGTGAAACAAAAAATGACAGAAGCACTAAGAGACCTCAAAATCAACGAGTTCAAAAACTATTTTGAGTGGTGGAAAAAAGTCTCGATAGGGGCATTGCGTCAAATGAAGAGTACTTTGAAGGTGGCTGATGTTTAAACATGTAAAAATAACTACACAATTTTTAATAAATGCATTCTGCTTTTTGGGGTCCTCCCTTGTATATTTTTCATTTTAAAGGATATCCTGAAATTGTCATTAGAGATTTTGTGTATACTTCACAGAATCTAGCTTTACAAAAACAGACACTCATATTGGTATACTTAAAATAAAATAAGATTTCCATATTTAATCTAATATTGCCAACCTCTTTTTCTGTCATTAACCCACAGAGGCAGTGTATCTGTTGATGCAAATTAGGCAGCCTGTCTCTGACACCATTTTTAAAATCAGAGAAGTAGGGCTAGTTCATGTTGCATACTCTCTGGTTTTGCACATTATAATTACTTGATAATATATTTCATTTTTTAAAAAATATAAAGTGGCTTGAATGATAATTCTACATGTTGCAGATAATGATCTTGGAAGGAAAAAAACAAAAAGCTTCCTGGAGCCTTAGAACAGATTTTTCTTGCGAGCCTGCCCGCAGAAGCAATGCTACAGAAAGAGAAAAGTGACACTCCACTGATTTAATTGTTGTTCCTCACTACATATATGGCTTAATATAGCACACAGAGCAGCATAGATGACAGTACACATAGTCATCTTCCTCCTGTTAAAGTCTACAGCACACTCACCCTCATAAATAAAACTCTCGATTTATTGTTGTTGCTGCAGAAATGCCCACATTTCCCTGGAAAGAGAAAGTGATACTCAGTCATTCTATTGCCATTTTTACTAACATGGTACACATGGAGAAATGCCTACACATTTCAGTGATATTTTAAGAATATACATAATAAGAGTCAAAATGTAACCATGTTAAGTATGTCCGCAGGAGTTATCACGCAGCATTCTAGAATTGTATATTTGCAAAGGACATGAGATGTTATCAAATCTCTTCAATTTGTACATTACTGCTTGAAGGGGGTTGTGAGTATACCCTCAGTAATTGATACTTATTGCTAAGCACCCTTCTTACTTGTAACTGAACTTTCTCATGTTGCTGCTTAAAACTTATTTCTTGACTTCAGATGTTTGCAAAAGATTTACCAGTCTGTCTCAGATTCCTCTGCTATATTCATCTCTCTAACAAAAGTTCTGATAATGCTACATTTTATCAAAAAAGAAACTGTGCCTTTTCAATGCCTGCTAAATAAAGAAGTGATGATTGTGCTGTTTCACCAGCCTAGCATTTTCAACTGTTGTCTGCTTCCTTGCTCTTTCTGTGCGCAAGTCCAGGCTTTTCTTCAGGATTCTTTCCGAATGCAACAGAATTAGTTTATTTATGCTGTCTGTTAAACAACATTCATAGTCATCTATCCTGTGGCAGGAACGAGAGTTACAGTGGTGAATCAATGAATTCAGCCTTTGTGTCCATGGTACTTACTGTCTAGGAATATTTCCTCCCCTAACAGCAATTTCCCCTTTCACTGTGCTTCTCTAGCACTGCATTTATAATTTTATGAGCCTGTCTTCTTATCTAAAGTCCATCTTGCTTTCTATCTCATATGTTCATATGAAACAGATTTATACACATCCTTATACTATATTTATATTTTAATGCAAGTTTTCCACTTGCATATTGACACCAAAACTATGTCTCAAAAACTTCAATCATTTTTTTGTTTCATCATTTCATAAAACAGGAGTTTGAGCTTCTCTCTTTTTTTTATGATGTCTGATGACTCTGCTAAGATGGGTCAAATGCCAAGGAGCTAGAAAATCCAGGGATTGGTCAAGCATCTTTCTCATTCTCCAATAGTTCCCTACATACCTAGCTTGAGCTTCCTCATTCATGGAAGCCTCAGGGAAGCTGAAGTTCTTACACAGCTGTTCAGGGCTCCAAAGATGTGTCCAAAAGGCTCATGTAGAGAATGAAGCTATCTTTTAGATCTGGCATCAAAAGTCACTCATTGTACATTCAATTGTTGAGGCAAGTCAAGAAGGCTAGCCTAGATTTAGGTTGAGTTTAATGTCTTAAAACATCAATCAAGTAATCTCGTTGCCCAAGTAAGGATTTTAAAAGTTGCCACTATGTCCTAACAACAACCAAAAAGCTGAACAAAAGGCATATCTTTCTCAAACTACAAAAAATCAAAAACAAACACTGAAACCAGAATTTTTCAAACATATCCTTATCTATAAAGGAACAAAGATAAGAATCCTATTTGACTTCTTGTCAGAAAACTTGTAAACAAGAAGAGGATTGACTTAAATATTTGAAGTGTTCAGGGAAAAAACCCCACTGACCTATAATTCTGTATCCTTCAAAAGTGAATGAGAAATAGACATTTTCAAATAAAACATGAGGGAATTTGGTGCCAGTAGACCTGCCATGCAAGAAATGTTAAAAGAAGTTCCTTAGAGAGAAGGAAAATTGATAACTGGGTCATCATTAAAATAAAAATTTTATGCTTTGCAAAAGTCATTGTTAGAAAATGAGAAGGCCATCCACAGTCTGGAAGAAAATATTTGCAGAAACACACCTGATAATAAACAACCATCCAAAATACACAAAGAAACCTTAAGACTCAGCAATAAAAAATGAACAAGTCAATTAAAAACTGGGCCAAGGACACCTCGCTAAAGAAGATATACAGATGGCAAATGAGCATGTGAAAAGATATGTTACTAAGGAAATACAAATTGAAACAATAAAGAAACAACTACAAACCTTTTAGAATTGCTAAAATCTAGAACACGGACAACACCAAATGCTAGTAGGGACGCGGAGCAACAGGAACTCTCATTGACTGCTGGTGGGAATGCCAAACTTCCCAACTACTTTGGAAGACAGTTTTGCAGTTGCTCATGGAACTAAACACCGTCTTTACCATGGGACCCAACATCATGCTCCTTGGTATTAACCCAAAGGACTTGAAAAGTTAGGTCCATACAAGATCCTGCACACTAATGTTTATATCAGCTTTATTCATAATTGATAGAACTTGGAAGCAACCCAGATCCCTTCAAGATCAGTGAAGAAATAAACTGTGGAATATCCAGACAATGGAATATATTATTCAGCAATGAAAAAAATGAGGAATCAAACCATGAAAGACATGGAGAAAACTTGCATACTGCTAAGTGAAAGAAACCAGTATGAAAAGGCCGCGTACTTTGCAATTCTTACTATGATATTCTGGAAAGGGCAAAAACTATGGAGACAATAAAAAACCAGGGGTTGCCAGGGCTTGGGAGCAGGGGATGACTAGGCAGAGCACAGAGGATTTTTAGGGCAGTAAAAATTCTCTCTATGATGCAGAAATGATGGATGCCTGCATTTACCTATATGTTCAGCCTGTAGAATGACCATACTTAGAATGAATCCTAAAGTAAACCGTGGACTTTGGTTGATCATTGTAACAAACATACTGCTTTGCTGGGGGATGTTGATAACGGGGGAGACTATGCCTGTTTGTGTGGTAGAGGGTATATGGGAACTCTTGGTACCTTTTACTTAATTGTGCTCTGAACTTTTACTAGGGCTGAAAAAAAAAAGTCCTAAAAATCAGTCATTTTATGGCTCATGATTTTGTGAAACAGGAATTTAGCCAGGGTACAGCAGTGATGACTTATCTCTCAGTGATAAGAGCACCAAAGAATTGTTAGCCATCCTTAAACTACTGTAGTGTATATCCTGTGTTCCCTAATAGACAAAATATGTTTGGTGCAGGGTCTGATTCATCTTTGTTTCATCTCAAGGTGAATATTAGTACAGTAATGAACACTGACTCCCACAACAGAGTTCAGTGGCTGAACAGGACAAAGTTAATTTTTCATTTACCGTACATTCCAGCACTGTTCTGAGCTTCTCTTCATTGTTGCCTTCCAAGCAGTGACTCAAATACGTGGGCTACTTCAGTCTTATAGTTTGACCATCCAGCGCACCTCGTCTCTGAATAACCACAATGGGGAAGTAGAGAGCTAGGAGGTTTTGTGCTGTTTTATGGAGCTCTCATCTGGGAGTAACCTCATTTTTACCTCATCCCATTGTCTAATATACAGTCACATGGTCTCTAAGGGAATGGGGAACTAGAAAATATCAGGATACACTCAAATATTTGAAATAGCAGCTTCTGTTACAGACCTCTTTTTTTTCTTTCTGTGGAGTCACTATGTGTAATCTAATATCAAGACCGTCTGGATGATTTACAGTCTTTTCCAGCAGCCTAATCAGCTTGTGGAAATTTGTCCCTCCTCTTAATCTAGTGATTTATGAAATAAAACTAGAACATGATGTGTGCCTCTTCTCATGTCCAGTGCACACAACTAACAGGAACTGGTGGAGCAGGACAATAAACACTCCCATTTGGGAGAGGAAGTGTGAGGATCATGCAAGGATGAGGCCTGTTTCTGTTCTCTGGGAAGCACTTTTGCTTCGTTTTGTCTCATGGTACCTGTCTCCAGTCTCTGAGTTCTTCCTTTGCTACAATCCATCTTGGTCAAATCTGGAGGAGTGAGAGTTCATGGCAGACAATGTTTCATGCACGTCGGGTACTTTTCCTTCTCCAT
>PVJD01016799.1:0-19706 GCA_004026545.1 Mormoops blainvillei
TTCCAGCTGAGATCCGCCTGATCCGGGGATTGCCTTCGTGCTGAGTTTCCCTGCTTGTGACATTCCGTCCGCCCCCCCAGACCTTCTGGTTGTCATTGAGGCAGTGTGCTTCCCCTCTTCATGCAGACTCAAATCGTATGCCTCAAATCTCCTGCTCTCCCTACTCAGATAAATATAGCCTTTTTCTGCAAGCCCAGCCAAAGCTCAGCTCTACCACTGATGTTACCATTAGTATTAGCAATATCAGATTCAGTATTGCTTAGTGTCGGCGAATAGCATCTCCAGGTCCACTCAGTACCTAAGTGCACGGGCATAGAGTCGGGGACTGACTGCAGGCCCCCCAAGTGGACTATTTCAGAACCCCCCAGTGGAGAAGGGTAAATGTGGTTGGAAAACAGTATAGCTTATATTATAATTGTTTTGACTTTTGGGGGGTCATCATAATGTTTTATAAAATTTTGAGCAACATTCAAAGCATAACATGAAACTGTAATATTCATCGACAGTGGGCATAGGTTTTTTAAAGGCTGTGAAACACTAGTCTATACTGTTATGGGAATTTATAGCTTTTTTTCACACTTTTTAAAATGTTTTCTTCATATGTTTGTCATACTCCCCCCTCTTAACTAGACTACAAAAGTCATGGTGGGTGGTGATCAACTGTGAGTTCTTTCTCCTTTGTGTTTTTCTCCATGGTCTTCACCCAGTGGACACTCTATAAACAGGTCACCCGAACTATCGTCTAACATGGTTTGTTTTTCATTCCCCAGGGACCATTTTTGCTGGTCAGTCAAATCTATCCAGCCTAAATAAAGAGCTGAAGGATCTGGGCTGGTTTTCAAACAAAAAGAGATGATTTGAAGGAGAAGAGAGGAGACTGATGGAACAGAAGCCAGCACACTACAATGTCCCTAATTGGACCCTACCATCGCAGGAGGGCTGGGCTAGAATTCAGCCTTTGAACTCTTTACTGAAAAATTATTTTCTTTAGTTAATTCACAGCAGTGACAAAATTGCTCTGGAACATTTAATCTTCCTAAGAAAACAAACTAGTGCCAGGCCCCCTAAAGTACATCAAAAAGAAAGGAGTATTGTTTAAGAGCCTACTACGTTCCAGGTTGCAGTCACACGTCATTTCAGAATCAATTCAATTCAGACAACCAATGGGCTGTTCTCTTTTTTTCATCAAAGCAAGGTTTCCTTTTAGGCAGTACCTTCATAGTCTAATTCTAGATATTGTCTAGACTTGAAAGTTTAAGGGAATGTTTTCAGCTGAAACTGGGGAAACCTCCCAACTGCTGAGGTTTTGCAGAAAGACTGTGAAACAATGTGTTTTCTTCCATAGACCAGATGATAAACTTCTGGAGGGTGGAGGGCAGCACAGGTTGAAAGGGAAAACCACATCTTGGAGGAGAGAAAGTAGAGTGATTTAGGTTGTTACAACTAGAACTCCTAACTCCACTCCACGGAATGCTGGTGAATACTTTTGAGTCATCCACTCCAAATCTCTCTTCTCCAGCTTTTTCCAGACTCCAATCACAACCACCACAAAGGAAAGTGAGTTTGAGTTTTGAAACTTAGATTCAGTTCTTCAACCAAGGGAAAATTAACGAGCAGTGCCATTTCAATATCCATCTCCCATCCGAGAAAAACTGTTTCTGGAAGAGAAAGCATCATGCAGGTTTATTCAGAATTACAGAAAGGTAGGCCGGATAGAGTAATGTAGTTATGTCATTAATGCAGAAAGTAAGGTATATGATGCCACAAAAGTGACTTGTTCAAGGTTAACATAGTTATATCAGAGCGGGGCCCAGGCAGGATGCAGGTCCCCTTACTACCGGTTCATCTTTTAAGTTTCTGGCCCGCACTCTTGCCCACTGAGGCCGATTTAGTGGAAGCAAAAGGCGCAGTACTATTCTTGGGATATTTGAGGGGCACCCGAAAGAATCTCAGGAAGTTTGTTTACACTGAGGGCCTGGAGAGCTTAGCGCGAACAGGCAGAATCAGAATGGACCCATCAGCGCGCGCACACACGCGCGCACATTGACACGGACACAGAAGCAGAAACTGAGCTGGTCAGAATGGACAGCCGACAAACCCACCTCTCAGGGCCGCCCCCGCCAGCGCCAGGTGCAGGACTTGCCGCGAACCAGCAGAGGGCGCGCCGCCCCCAGGGAGCCGAGCGGCGGCCGCTCTGAGCCCCGCGGGCTAGGGGAGCCGCAGGCGAGCCGGACGCGCCCCTGCAGCTCGGCCACTCAGGGTGCAGGACCCGGCCAAGGAGGAGGCGGAGGGTGAGGAGCGGACCCCCCTCGTGGGCCCGGGTAGCAGACGGGCAAGAGTGCTTCCTAGGAATTACATCACGCTGCGCAACGCTGCGGCTCCCAGACTCCCCCAGCGCAAAGTGTGTGTGTGCGTGGTGTGTGTGTGTGTGTATGCTGGGGGAGGGGACTTAGACCGAGCCCTGGAGAGAGGAAGGCGAGACGCGCCCGGGTAAAAAGCTCCATGCACATGGAGAAATTCCTTGCGCCGAACTGCACGGGGAAACGAGCGCCCAGCACCTCCCCTCCCAGCGCAAAGCACCCAGCTAGTGAGAACCCTCCCAGCACCACTTCGAGCACCCCCTAAAACGACCCTGCACCCTCCAACCCGGCTCCAGCGCGGCCGCGAGCTTTCCCTAGGACTGGCCCTGGCGGGGCGCCTAGAGCCCCAGTTGCATTGCTCCAGGAGAAAGGAGGGGGGCGGTGCATTTTGCAGGAGGAGGAGAAGGGGGGTGGGTGGTGGGGGAGAGAGAAAATTGCGCTGAGACCTGCCAAGCGCCACCGCCGCCGCCACCACCGCCGCCGCCGCCGCCGCCTGTGAGCTCCGGCGGGCAGCCGGACTGTCGGCTTCCCGGGGCATCTGGGTCCGGCTGGGCACAGCCCTGGGCGCTGCGGAGCCGCCGCTGCCGCCTCCGCGGCGAGTGCAGGCGGCTTCCCCCGGAGCCTGTGCCGCTCCAGCTCCTCGGGGGTGGAGAAGTGGGGGGTGGGGTTGTTGTTGGGGGGGAAGAAGGGGGAGGGGGCAACGCTGAGAGAGTCAGTGGTTTCCATGGTGATGGAGCTGAAAGTGCAGGAAATTTAAAGGCTTGGACCCTGCGAGACAGACAAACCGGTGCCAACGTGCGCGGACGCCGCCGCCGCTGGAGTCCGCCGGGCAGAGCCGGCCGCGAAGCCCGAGCAGCCGGAGAGAAGCACCCCCAGGACCGGCCCGGCCCGCGGAGCAGCACAGAGCGGCAGGACGAGGAGCAGCGAGAGGAGGAGGAGGGGAGAGCGGCTCGTCCACGCGCCCTGCGCTGCCGCCGGCCCGGGAAGGCAGCGAGGAGCCGGCGCCCCCCGCGCCTGCGGTCGCCCTGGAGTAATTTCGGATGCCCCGCCGCAACCGCCTGCCCGAATAGATCCGGGAGAGGAGTTGCGGCCAACTTGTGTGCCTTCTTTCCGTCCCGGTGGGAGCCGGCGCTGCGCGAGGGCTCTCCCGGCGACTCATGCTGCCGGCCCTGCGCCTGCCCAGCCTCGGGTGAGCCGCCGGAGAGACGGGGGAGCGCGGCGGCGCCGCGGGCTCGGCGTGCTCTCCTCCGGGGACGCGGAACGAAGCAGCAGCCCCGGGCGCGCGCCGGAGGCATGGAGCGCTGCCCCAGCCTGGGGGTCACCCTCTACGCCCTGGTGGTGGTCCTGGGGCTGCGGGCGGCACCGGCCGGCGGCCAGCACTATCTCCACATCCGCCCGGCCCCCAGCGACAACCTGCCCCTGGTGGACCTCATCGAACACCCGGACCCTATCTTTGACCCCAAGGAGAAGGATCTGAACGAGACGCTGCTGCGCTCGCTGCTTGGGGGCCACTACGACCCGGGCTTCATGGCTACCTCGCCCCCCGAGGACCGGCCCGGCGGAGGCGGGGGTTCGGCCGGGAGCGCAGAGGACCTGGCGGAGCTGGACCAGCTGCTGCGGCAGCGGCCGTCGGGGGCCATGCCGAGCGAGATCAAAGGGCTGGAGTTCTCCGAGGGCTTGGCCCCGGGCAAGAAGCAGCGCCTGAGCAAGAAGCTGCGGAGGAAGTTACAGATGTGGCTGTGGTCGCAGACCTTCTGCCCGGTGCTGTACGCTTGGAACGACCTGGGCAGCCGCTTTTGGCCGCGCTACGTGAAGGTGGGCAGCTGCTTCAGTAAGCGCTCGTGCTCAGTGCCCGAGGGCATGGTGTGCAAGCCATCCAAGTCCGTGCACCTCACGGTGCTGCGGTGGCGCTGTCAGCGGCGCGGGGGCCAGCGCTGCGGCTGGATTCCCATCCAGTACCCCATCATTTCCGAGTGCAAGTGCTCGTGCTAGAACTCGGGGCCCCCTGCCCGCACCCGGACACTTGATCGATCCCCACCGACGCCCCCTGCACCGTCTCCAACCAGTTCCACCACCCTCTCGCGAGGGGAGTCAATGAACTTTTTTTTTTTTTTTTTTTTTTTTTTTTTTTGGCTACAGAGACCTAGCTTTCTGGTTCATGTAATGCACTGTTTAACTGTGTAGGAATGTATATCTGTGTGTATATACGGTCCCAGTTTTAATTTACTTATTAAAAGGTCAGTATTATACGTTAAAAGTTACCGGCTTCTACTGTATTTTTAAAAAAAAATAAGCAAAAGGAAAAAAAAGAACAGAGAAAAGAGAGACTTATTCTGGTTGTTGCTAATAATGTTAACCTGCTATTTATATTCCAGTGCCCTTCGCATGGCGAAGCAAGGGGGAAAAGTTATTTTTTCTTAAAGTACAAAGAGAGGGGAGAACTTTTGTAGAAGGACTTTTAAAAAGCTATTTTCCATTCTTCGGAAAGTGTTTTGGTTTTCCTTGGACCTCGAAGAAGCTATAGAGTTCAATGTTATTTTACAGTTATTGTAAATATAGAGAACAAATGGAATGACTAATCATTGTAAATTAAGAGTATCTGCTATTTATTCTTTATAATATCCCGTGTAGTAAATGAGAAAGAAGTGCAGAGCAGGATTAAAGAAAACCACTAAAATCGACTGCGCTCGACACTGCGATTCTCTGTGTTGGTGATTGATGGGAGGGGTGGCAGTGGAGGGCGGGAGGGAGGGGGGAGTAGGGTTTGACGCTGTGCTTACTACGCCTGTTGGAAGAAGGGGCTCATCCCCTCTTCTGGTGTGATGGAGGTGACCACTCAATTTTTTCATGGTGGGGGGGGTTGGTATTCTCAACCCCTTCACTTGAGCATCACGTGGCCTCCACCCAGTCCCCCAGCTCTTTCTCCCTATGTCACCAGAGCTCAGCCGGTCCAGACCTCAACACCCAGCCGGCCCCCTGGAGCTGACCCCAGGCTGGGCCGAGGGGCGGGGGGGTTTGGGGGGGAGGGTGGGCGGCCGCTTTGTCCTGCCTGACAGGCCCTTCACAATGGGGACACGTGTCTTTCACACCTACCCTGGGGGCGGAGTGCCGCTGAAACTTGACCCCCGGGGAATGGGGGGGGGATCAGAGCGCGCCCACCCAGATCCCACTACCCCTCCTGCCTCGCACCACCCCCCCCCACCTCAATATCCAGCCCGTGTTAACCCTTTGCACTCCCGGAAGTTAACGATGGTGCGAGCTGAGGCTATCCCTTGGAATCAAAACTCACAGCCTCAGAGATCTCGCCAGTCTGAGGCCCCGAAATCCCAGACCGTCAGCCTTAATGGCTGGGATAGCTGGGAGATCTAACACTCACCTCCCTCCTCCCTTAAGACCTAAGGAGGACTCTAAGGGTCAGAGTTTCGGAGGGGTCCGAATTGGATTGAAAGTTGCCACCACTAGGATCTGCCGTTGGGAACTGGGTGCGCCCCCACCCCCGACACTTAATCGACTTGGGGGTGGGGAGGGAGGAGAAATCAGCATCCGGATCTTTGTGTTTTTTAGTTAGATAGGGGTAAAAGACATGTTATATATCCTTTAAAGGGAAGTGCAGAACATCACCCCCACCCCTTAAAAAGCCAACTTCTTGGGGCGGGCGTTTAACTCGCGTGCGTCCCTCCGCCTCAGTCCGCGGTGGCGCCCATGCGCGCGGCTCCACGTGGGCCAGCTTCCTGACACTGCTCAGCGCTCCCTTTATTTATCTTGGACTCCCAAAGTCGCTCTCCTTTGCTACCTCCCCACCCCCCTGCCACCTCCCTGCACCTCCCTCCCGGCGTCCTTCCCACCACCCCACCACCCCACCCCACCCCCGTTCGGAGTCCCGGCGAATCTATGCTAATTATTTCAAACCTGCGCCGGGGACCCGGCGCAGTTTCAATGCCCCCGGCCCCGCCCTCCCTGTCCCTCCAGCCGGGCGCTTTCTTCCCTCCCGACGCAGCCTCGGTGGCTCCTCATTTCAATAGCCTGGCCCGGGAGCCCAAGCCCCCTCCCCGGCGCTGCCTCCGTCAGCCGTGGGACAGACGTTAGGGTATTCATTAACTGAGAGCCGAGGAATAACGGCATTATTCCCCCCAGAGAGGGCACCCTGCCCCCGCGACTATCTGAGGCTTCATTGTAAAAGGATTAAAAGTTAAAGACCTCCATCTTATGATTCTTTCATTTAATCTTCCTGGCGCCTGGGAGACATGCTCGATGGATGATGGCTTTTAAAATATTCCTAATGTCGGCTACCTTAAGACTCCAAGCCGGGCAAACAAACGTAATTTATTTCCAGAAGAAAGGGGATATTGAGATGTTTAAGTTTATGAACCGCCGTCCCCATGTATATTTGTTAAGGTCTGACAAATACCCAAATAACGTTAAAATCAGCCATTCATCACTTATGAATTTATGCAAAACTTTCTGTGCCCCGGGCCAATATTTTTTTAGACAGCGTTTCACTTGCGAGAGGCGGAGGTGGTGGGGAGGGGGAGTGGGAGGGGGCTTGGGGTGGGGGGAGCCGAAAGCAAGAATTTTCATGCCTGGTAAACACGCGAATTATGCGAAGAGAGTTATTCCCAGCTGGGCGGGCAGCCAAAACTCGGAGAGCGCGCCGAGGCCAGCGCCCCCACCCCCACGTTGGCAATGTCATTGGATTACAATGCGAGGTCTTCCCCTCCGCGACGCCCCCTCCTCCCTCCGCCCGCGCGCCGGCTCGCGCCCCTCCTCCCCACCCCTACCCACTTGGAAAACCCGCTCGCAGCCGGCTAGCTTCTCGGCTTTCAGAGCGGGAGCCGGTGTGAGCCAGGAGGACCGGCGGCAGAGGTGACCTGCAGTAGACAGCCCGCCGGACAGACAGACTCAAAGGGCAGGACCGGAGCCGCTCCGGACGTGGAAAGAGGACCCAGCGGGACCCCGGCAGTCCCAGAAGAGAGCGAAGGAGGTGCTGGCTCCTGGAACATTGTGACTAATGCGCAGCTGGCTACGTCTCTATTATTATTAACGTTGATAATACTAATAATAGCATCAACACGGAAAGTAGTGGAGAGCTCTGGGCAGAGGCAAGAAAACTGTCCTTTGCGGTCACCTAGTGCCTATCTCCTGTAAGAAGGAAAATGGACCTTGGTGTCTTCTGAGGCTTTGACAGCCTGTGTCTATGAATGTATACAGCTGCTGGGGACCACGCCTCCTCAGGATGGAGAGTTGTAACTATTACTGATACAGACACACCAACTTTTTCAAAACCCTGGAAGAGAACAGCAAGGTTTCCACCTTCCCAGCCGTCCTGCCATGATTGCAAGAATTCACTCATCAGCTCTTCTTTCCGTTCCTCGGGTTCTTCCAACACACTCCACATTTCATGCACTGAGTATACTGAGGCCAAATGTCCAAGGAAAGCCAGCACCACCACCCCCCGGGGTGGGGGGAGGGGAGTCTGGGAATGGGATCTAGTTCCCTGTTGAGATGGAGAAGGCCAGGGGGTCCATTATCAGTCTTGCTTGTGAGACTCCTGGGAAAGGGGGTTGAAGTTTGGTGGCAGCTGCAGGAGGGGGCTGGCTGTGTATTAAGAGCTCTTAGCTGTGCTGGATGGGGACAGCAGGGGGAGGGCCCAGCCCATATTGGTATTTTGAAGGAGTGATTCATCCTTTTTCTTTAATGCTCTTGGAATGTCAGAGCTGGAAGGGAGCTTAGATTCCAATGCCCACCATTCAATTTACAGATGAGAATACTGAGACCTCGGCAGGGACTTGCTGAGGGTCGCACTGCTTAATGCAGTTGGGGTTGGCTGGGGGGGTCTCCATTGTGTTTCTTCGTGGCTCTCTTTTTTGTTTTTTCATCCTTGATGATGATGATGATGATGACGATGATGATTTTGGTCAGGGATAGTTCTTTCCCAAACCGATGTGACAATTGATCATCAGAAAGCTGATTGATCATTCTGCTATATCTATTCCCAAGCCAGATATTAATGGTTTGTGATACCCCAGGCACGGCGTAGGCCCGGTAGGCTGTTTACACGCACTCTCATGCAAGGCCTCTAGTTTCCAAACAAGGAAACTGGAATTCAGAGAGTTTAAGCATCTTACCCAAAGCCACACAGTAAGTGATACAGTTATGGTTCAAAATCCGAGCTGATGCTGAACCCTGTGCCTCTCCTGGAGCTCTGTAGGGGTCCGCGCCTGGTAAGCCACACGGGGCATTTTTGTGCACTCCGTTATGTGCCCGGACCCCTCTCCCTCATGTCCCCCTGACTCCCCCACCCCCTGCCACACACACACACACAGGAACTTATGATCCAACGGAGGAGGCAAGAAATGAAGAATAGGGTAAGTGATGAAAGAGGGAATAAACAACCCATCAAACCAACCTGGGCCAGACAGTGCAGGGCTCACTGCTGGACCGGGCAGCCAGGGAAGGCATTGACTACAGTCTCAAAGCACAGTTTGAATGTTCACCTACGAAGGTGGGATGTTAGAGAAAAGGGCATTTAGATGGAAAAAGCAGTATATATCAATAAAGACGTGATGTTGGAAAAGAGTTTGTGTGCTCGGGAAATAGCTCAAACAAACTTTAACATAGGACGGATCTGTGCTGAGCGAGAGCAGGTGGTAATTTCAGAAAAGCAGGCTGAAGCCCAATTATGGAGGACTTTGAATGCCAGCTAAGGGCACTGAAGTCTTTATTTCAGGCAATAGGGAGCCACTGAGAGCTCTTGAATAGAGCAGGGAAACCATTAGAGCACTACTGCAAGAGAAGTACGTATTCCACAGTTTCTGAGTTCTGTTCCGGTTTCTATTAATGTGTATATGTACCAAGCTACACTCAAAGTAACAATCTCAAAACAGCCATTGTATTTGCCTCATAATTCTGTGGGACAGGAATTGGGAAGGACTTAGCTCAGCAATCTGTCTCTGATACTCACTGTACCAGCTGAGGGCTGAAGGACCCACTTCCAGAATGGTTTTAGCCATTTTAAGAGTCCAGCTGACCTGTTGACTAGAGCCCTACACGTGACTTCCCTGTATAGCTATCACATTCTGGTGGCTTCAGAATAGCTGGCCTTCCTAATGGCAGCTAATGGCTCTGAGAGAAAGTGTTCCAGGAGACCCGGGTGGAAGCTGCAAGGCTTCTTGTGACATTGCCTCAGAAGTCCTAAATATTGTCCCCACTGCAATCTATTGGTTAAGCAAGTCTCTAAGACCAGCCCCGACTTAATGGGAGGGAATTAGACATCACCTCTCAATGGGAACAATAGCTAAGAATTGGGGGCCATCTTTAATCTACTACAAACATGGTCTCCAAGCCAGACTCTGTATTTTACACCCAGGACGCAAAAATGAGAAGATACAGTCTTTTTCAACTTTAGTTTGGTGCCAGTGTCCAGGGTGGATTGGAAATAGGATAGTGGCTACAGGGAATATTAGGCAAGGATGTCCAGAAGAAGTCAGTAAGAGTGGATACTTGAGGGACAGAGAGATCATTTGCCAGAAGACGGGAAAGGACTTGGTGACTGGTTGGACATGAGGACTGAGGGAGAGGTCAGGAAGGCCCCTGATGTTTCAGACCTGCAAGAAACCATGCACAGAAGAGGAATCCCATAAAAAAGAGCTTCCTCCACCACCCACCACCCCTTCCTCTCCCTCTCTCTCTCTCTCTCTCTCTCTCTCTCTCACACACACACACACATACACACACACACACAGAGGTTCCAGGCTTGTCCAAAAGACAGAGGGACCTGAGAAGCCTGGAGAAGATTTTAGTTTATAATTGACTTGGATGGATGGATGGATGGATGGTGGGGACAGCAAAAGACGGTGGACAGGGACAGTCAAGCACTCTGAGCTTGGGGAGCAGTAAGATTTTCCCCAGCAGATCAGAAGGGTCCTGACGGTACCAACTGTATTTGCATCGGGGATGGTCTGAAGAAGACAGTGCAGGGAAACATGGGAGAGGCTGAGGGGTAACGAAAGGTGCTGACACTGCCTGAGCGATGCCACCGGCCTGGTGCTTCGTGTTTGTGACCTCACTGTAAAACGAGGAGCATCATCACCGTCATATAGGTGAGGAAAGGCTCAGAGAGGTCAAGTGAGTGACCTAAGGACACACGTTTGGTACGTAGACATACCTGTATTCAAACCCAGACCTGTGTGATGTCCAAGTCACATCAGACCTCCTCCGTGACCTGGCTGGAATGAATCACCTGCCCTCTCTGTGCTCCTTCGTCACACTGTGCCCTGTGGGTTGGACTTTCTCTAGGAAGGGAATTCTTAGCCTGTTGTGCTTAGAAAAAGTGTGTCAAGGTTGACTCTGTAGAGTGTGTATAAAATGTATTTGCGTATGTTTTTTTTTTCTGGGAAGAGAGCCTGCCATATTCATCAGATACTAAGGTCTGTAACACAAAGGTTAAACCCTGTCCTGGGCTGTGAGAAGTTTTAAGTGACAGAATTTTTTATGGTAACTCATTTGGAAATCTTCACAGCACAGTACCATGCTTGATATGGTAATTGTTCAGTAAATACTAGGTTCAGTGAAGTGAAGTGACTCTGAGATCCACAGGGAGCCATTGTAGGTTCTCGAGGAAGGGATTAGGTGGGAAGATTCTTCTGAATGGGACCAGTTAAAAATAAAATAAAATCAGAAAGGTAAAACTACAGGCTGGAAGGCCACATGAGAGACTGCAACTATCATCCAGTTCCAAAGGACAGAGTGATCAGGTAGAAGGGAGAGAAAAGGATACAACTAAGAGATATTTTAAAGGAAAACAGAACTTAGATCCAGCCTGCACTTTTGTGTAAAGCATTAATTTGCTGGAGCTGAGAAGGAGTGGTCTCCTTTGAATTGAACATGTCCCCCTTTCTTCTGCCACTGCCCCCACCCCTCCCTATTGCTTCACTCATGTTACCTTCCAGGACTCCTGGGCATTCGCACTTGGATCCCCGGGATTCGATATAAGGAGGGGACTGAAAGTAAACAGCAAATTTTGATTCTTTGAGATAAGAAAAAAGGGAGTCCTAAAGGAAACCACATACAAAAGTTGGTAAGCAGATGCCGGTTGCAAGGGAAAGATGATAGAACTATAACATTTAAACAGGGATGGCCTTAAAGTTCTTCACGTTTCGCTGCAGAAACTATGGCTTTCGGGGCCAAACGACTTGTCTCAGTTCTAGTTACTTTGGAACAGAAATGGCATCAAAAGTAACGTTTCCAGATTTTCAGCTCAAACTTTCCCCAGCCCCCCTTTACATTTGTTATAAGTATACTCAGTGTCAGAATTTAAAAAGCACTTTCATGAACATAAGTTTACATGCAGTGAGATGTGAAAACTCCCAAGGGAAGGGAATAGGCCTGTCTTATGTCCCCAGGGACTAGCACAGTGCCTGGCCCATAGAAGCCCTTGACAAATATCGACTGAAGCTCACAGAAGTTGAATAAAGGACAATGTCACAGAGCTCATTCCAGACGCTGGAGGCAGGAGTGGCCGGTGCCATCAGTAATGGGAATCCGGTTGCCGTTCCTCGCCTATGGTCGGGATTGGGCTCAGGAAACCCACCGCGTATCCAGAGGCTGCTCAGTGAGTGTGTGGGATAAGTACAACGAAAACAGTGGTTGTCTGCGCCAGCCAAGCGAAATAGGCCTTACCGTTGCTGCTTTTGGCAGCCTCCTCCCAGCCCACGTTGCACAGGACTTCTGATTGGTGTTCAATTGATTGAATTAAGGGGAAGGGGGAATTAGTCAGGCAAGGTTAGTAATTCTTCCCCCATTTTACAGATGTGGAAACAGAAAGCGTAAGTGATTTACCCAAGAGCTCACAGCTGACTGGTGGCAGAGTCATGATTCGAACAGGTCTGGAGATTTCAGTTTATCATTGAGACGGACGGACGGACAGACGGACAGATGGATGGTAGGGACAGCACAAGAGCTCAGTAGGATTGTTGGGGAAAGCAGAAGGGTTTAGTGCCCCCTGCATTTATAATCCCAGCCAGCCTCCTTGATTCCATGCTCGCCCCAGCTCCAATCCATTCTCCACGCTATAGCCTGAGTGACCTTAAGACACACATGTGGTCTTGTCACTCCCCTGCATGAAACTTCTCAATGGCTTCCCATGGCTCTGAGGATAAAGGCCAGAATCCTTACCAGACCGAGGCCCCTCTCCACCTGCCTCTGGGTTCAAGCCACACAGTTAAGGTTCCCTCACACACCAAGCTCCCCTTCGTGCTTCAGGGCCTTTGCACATGCTCTACCTTCAGGATGGAATATTTTCTCTGCCACCAAGCACCTCTAAATGCCTTCCTGTCTGGTAGATACGGTTCCTAGGGAAATCGAAACAGGCCCCTCAGATTCACACTCTCTTGGTTTTCAGGATTTTTCCTCACAGGATGTATCCACAGTGTGTAGTTGGTAATTACAATTTTCAGTTATTTCTGTTCTTTATCTCTTCCGATAAATGGTCGTCTCCCTCCGTTTTGCTCACCATGGTATCCTTGGGCACTGGCACAGTTTGGGGCACATGTAGACGCTTAATATACATAGAGAAATGACTGCATAAATGAAGAAGTGTTCATTGATCACCCTCCTTGGATCGGCCAAGTCCCATCCGGGGCTCTGAGGACGCCAGGAGCTCAGAGTCCAGCTCCTGTTAAACAGTGATCCAGGGAAAGTTTAAGAATGTGCCCAAATATGTGACACAGCACACAGAGCCAGGGCTGCTGAGATGACCCTAAAGTGACTCTATCAGTTCTGGGGATTACAGTGACTTTCGGGTTATTGACTTCGAAGGTACGTGTAGGCTTGAGTGGGGGCCGGGGGGGGCGGGGGGGGCGGTGACTGCTTTTAACTGAGATAAACTCTTTTAGCAAATCAAGGAGGGGAATTCACCACCTAGAGAAGACTTCCCATCAAAAGCTAGACAGCATTGAATAAACCCATGGAGAAAATTCTGAGACTTTCCATGCTGCGGTGAAAGATTTGCTTTCCCCACATCTGAAATCCTTAAAAAATAGGAGACATCTTATTTGCTGAACAGTTAAGACGTGATCTTTCCTGTCCAGGGAATAATCAAATTAAATAATGACTAACTCATGCCTAATGCTTTATAGTCTTAAGCCACTTTCACATCCATTATCTCTTTCAAACCCACACGAAAGCCCACAGCCCGAATTTCGATTGCCATTTTAAAGATAAGATAAGGAAACTGAGGCTGGAAGAATAATTTGCTCTGGGGGTAAAAACCCTTCTCCTGGGGAAGGCGTTTGATATTATGAGAGTCTTCTCTGACAAAAGCTTTTTTTGTATTTAGTACAAGTTGTTTTTTGGGGTTCTTTGGGTTTTGTTGTTGCTATTTTTTAAATTGTAGGCCCGAGAATGGGTAGGAGTGGGAAAAGGAGTGACCAAAGGCAAAGCTAAGAGGAAAAAGGTTCGATCAGGATGGAGAGAAGCTGGGGAACTAGGGAGTTTATTTTGCATGAGCAGAGTCTGGAACCCAGCCTAGGTAATTAGTCCTAATTTGTTCTAATTCTAGAAATTCCTCATTTCTAGTTATTGACCCTTTACCCGGAATCCCCTAGAAGCGATCCCTCCCAGAAACAGCTTTGAGTGGTGTCACTCTCATCTCACGTCAGGGACAGAGACCTAGTTATGAGACAGACATTCCCATTGAGGTTGGTCCAAGGCGCCCATGAGTGTTGACATGCACAGTCAGCAATGGAGAGCTCTCTACCTACTCAAGGCCACCACCATGACAAATGGGAAAACCGAGGCTCAGGGAGGCGGAGTGACCAACTTCAAGGCAGTGTCAAACTTCAAGTTAGAGACCAAGACTAATAGAGAAATTTTGATGCAAGCATAGTACAGGACTGCTGGTAACTCACCTGTCTTCCTTCTTCCCTTCAAAAGCGAACACCATGGGTAGACCCTGTGCTGTGTCTCCTGTCCACGCAGATCCCTGGGGACATGTTCAGTGTGATTCCTCTTTCTGGCTGGACCCTTGGAGATTGATGCCCCCCAGGATTCTGGCCCCTCTCCTCTTTTTATTTCATACCCTCTGCCTGAGGGGAACTGTGGGCCTCCCACAGGGGGAGCTATCAGGCCTGAAGAGCGAGCACCAGGTCTTTGCCCTGGGCCAGATGTCTATCCTAAGCTCCCTGCCTACAGAGCCAACTGCCTCCTGGACTTCACTACATCAAACACAAGTTCAAAGCTGAATCCTAACCTTGTTCATAAACATTCTAATCTGACTGTTTCCAGTTTTCTCATTTGTCAGTAATGGTCCGACCATTCACCCAGGCATCTAGACCCCCCAAATTCTCTGGCCTGCCACTTGTGAACCTCTTCTCCGTACTAACAAAGTGCCTACTCACACCTCCTGAGTTTCTCGCCAGTCCATCCTCTCATCCGCATCCCGGCCACGTGCTATAGAGCCCAGGCTGTCATCATCGCTTGCCTTGGCCTTGGACTAACCTGATCGTTACTTCGCCTCTAACCTTGTCCAATCTTCAACATTGCCACTTGCATTGCCATTTCCCTAGCACATACTCCAAACGGCCAGGGTCTCCCCTTGACCGTAGGACCATGACTAACTTCCTTAGCATGGCACCCAAAGTCCATCATCTATGACCCCAGCTCACCTCCCACTACAATCTGCCAACATTTGGTGCTCCGCTCCACCGCCACCACTCAGCCACGACAACTTGCTCATGGCTGCCTAAACTTGCCAGCCCTTTGACACTGTTGCTTACACTGTTTGCTCTACCTGAAATGCCCCCTGCCCCACCCTTGCCCCATTACCCCAAACCAGATTCTACCTAGGGTAAATCTACGCATACTTCAGGGCCCAGTTCACATGGTACCTCCTTAGCCCTTGGCCAGGGTGGAATTAATTAAGCCATACTTTGTCCTCCCACAGTGCTGATGATGAATAATAATAATAATAATAAATGATAGATCTTAACTGCCCATATGTGACAGGCACCATCCTGGGTACTTTTGGTGCATTACATCATTTAAGCTCCAACAATAATCCCTGTGGTATGACAGCTGCTATGTAATAAGTTCAGAGAGATTTGGTGACTTACCCAAGTGCTCATAGTGGCAAAACTAAAACTCAAAAAGAGGGTTCAAATTCCAAACCCTACATTCTTTTTCTCCTTTTCACCGAATTTTTTGAGGTGACACTGGTTAACAAAATTATACAGGTTTCAGGAGCACAATTCTACAACGGAAACCCATACCCTTTCCAATCTTGTATACTGCACATCAGTCCAACACTTAGAACACCACACTAAATTCGTATGAACTCATACCTGGATATCTCTGAGTTTCAAAGCCTCTTGAGGGCAGCTACTGTATTTGATTGTGATTTCCTGTCATGTTATTCAAAATAGTGCCTAATAGCTAGTAGGCATTTAATAAATATGGGGCAAATAGGTAGCTGTGTGGCTGGGGTTGGGGTGTTTTTTTTTTAAACCAAATCCAAAAGAATTTGTTGTTTTGTTTAATGAACACCAGTTAATTCCAACTTCAACTTAAGGAAACCTTTTGAAGACATAAGTAATGTGGGGTTGTTAAAAGTACAGACTTTGAAGTTGAACCTGAGCTCTTTGCTCTACCCCATTCCAGCTGTGGGACTGATAATATTAATGCCTTTGTAAGCTCTAAAACCCTGCACAAACAGAAACCACTGTTATCAATAATATGGACTACTCCAAACAACACCCAGGCTGTCCCCACCCGGACAGAGAGGGGAAGCAGAGAGATCACTGCAGAGACTGTTAGAGTCTTGCAGGGAAGAACAGTGAACACCAGGGAGGGATGCTCTTCCATGGATGTGGACACTCCTGTCTTGTGAGGAATGTATTTGGCAAAGGGTGGGGCAATGAGGAAGTGTGGCCTCCCTAAACCAAGAGGAATTAGGGGTAGAGGCAGAGAAGTCCAGCATGGAAAGAAGGGACATTAGAGCAACGTGACTGTCATTTTTTTCCCTGCCCTCACACATTAGAGGTGAGGGAGCCAAGTCTCCGAGAGAGGCAGAGACTTGCCCAAAGTAACAACGCTGGTTAACACTGGAGCTGGGACTAGATCCCAGCAACACCCATGAAATGCCAGATCACCATCCCCTCAAGATTAAAATCACTTTTTAAACCTACTCGATAGGGTTTTCTTTTCTCTGTATTCCTCAGTGCAGCATTTATTCAAAGAACAGGGTTGATTAGACCTGTTACTGCAGTGTCGCTTCCACTGTCTTCGAAGCCCTGTGGGAGAGGTGTGGGAGAGGGAGCCAGGAACCAGGAAAGGACCAGGGCCCTGTGTGTTCCCAGGCTCGGCCAGTTCCTCCCTGCCAGCCTCTCAGAGACAAGCCCTCACCACTCCCACCCCAAAACCTCCCTCAGGGTGGGCAGGTCAGGTGAGCATGGCCAGTAAAAAGAGCTCAAGTTTTACAGCAGAAAGATCTGGACTGGCAGCTCCCCCAGAGAACCTCACCATAATCCCATCGGTCCTTCTCAGTCCTTGACAGTGGCCAAACTACGGTAATGGTTCCCTTCCATGCATGGAATGAGTACATATCCCATGGCAGGAGTACCTTTGCAGTAACCACAAATTATGAACTCCTTCCTTTCCCACTGTTTGCCCCTGGGGAAAATCAGTGATAGCCATGATCATTTATTAGGCACCTCACATGCCAGGTACTGCAGGAAGCATTCTGTGTGTCTCAGCTCACCCCTCACAATGCTGGGAGGTGGCACTATGGTTTACAGGTGTGGAAGCTGACTGAGGTTCACAGCTAGGGAATGGTAGATTTCCTAGCTGTGCAGCGTCTTGGTACTCGGTACTTAGTATGTGTGACTTCACAACCTGTACCTTTAACCTCCTTAACGCCCCCTGACCCTCCCCCTGTCTATGCAATAGGGGTAGCAGTATCTACCCTGCACAGTTATTGCAAGGATGGACACAGGTCAGAAAGGAGGAGTCCAGCACAATGCCTCCCACATGTGAGCATTTAAGGAAAGTACTCTCGTCCTGGCCGGTGTGGCTCAGTTGGTTGGGCATCATCCTGCAAACCAAAAGGTTGCAGGTTCAATTCCCAGTCAGGGCCCATGCCTGGGTTGGGGGTTTGGCCATGGTGGGGGTGCATATGAGAGGCAACTGATCAATGTTTCTCACATTAATGTTTCTTCCTCTCTCTCTACAAGTCAATAAGCATGTCCTGGGGTGAGGATTTTTTTAAAAAGTATTCTCTATCACCTATGGGGACTGAGGCAAATAGTAAGAAGGAAAGGGACCAGGGCCAAGATCTGGGGTCTGTTCTGATCAACCAGCATCATGTAGGGGGTCACCTAATATAGTGAATGGAACTGTCACCCTGGATAATGTCAATCTTACTGTTACCATGTCAGGTCTCCTCAGAAACCACCACCGTTCCTTCTTCTTTAGCTCTCATACACACAGACACATCAATGTACACACACTATGGCTTTTCTCTTTCTTCTGCTTCTTTTGCTTCCCTGTATTTAGTATCCATGGCAACATATCCCAGCCACAGTGAGGAGGTAGCATAGCTGCTGTGTTCCCCAGCCCTTTATCCTGCTGATCAAGACTGTCCATCTAACTCAGAGGTATCATTCAGAGAGGGTCAGGCTGGCCTTGCCCAGAAGACATTTTCCCCAGAAAAAGGAGCAAAAAGGGAAGAGGGTAGAGAAACTCCAGTTAAAAGCAAGCAAACAAAACAACTCTCTGTTTAGGATGGTGACAGAGTAAAAGAACCCAAGCCTCGGGGTGTGCCAGACAAGCTTTTCTGAGGCATGGGCCCTGGTGAAGATAGTTGGAGACTTCAACCCCTGTGGTATGCTATGACAAGGGCGACTAGCTACTTCTAGCCTTTTTGACTGGCAGGCCACCCTCTCTGGATGGAAAATTCAAGCCTGGTTCCTACAAGTCTGGGGTCACAAACCCCATACTTTGCACCACCTATCAGATGCTGCACCTCACAGCTCCCATAATTCCCTCTCATGTGGCACAGGTGGCTAATAGCCATTCCCTATAGTCACCCTGAGTATAAGGGTCCACACACATCACACACAGCACCTTCCTTGGTCACCACATCGACCCTGCAATTACTGCCATTTTTTGAGTCAAAGAAACTGAGTCTCTAAGAAAACACCAGTCAGTTGTTCACAACCTCTTCATGATGTAAAGTCTGATTTCTTGACTCCCACGCTACAACTGATCCTTCCCCAAAGCTACCATTTGCATATTGCACCATATTACCATGTGGTAATATTATGCCAGTGGAGTTGATTTGGGTCATTTAGAATTTGAGGGGACCTTAAAGATTCTGTAAAGTAATTTTACAACAGAGGAAACTGAACCTTATGCCATGTATACAAAAAGGGGCAGTGATCTACTCAAGATGAAAGCTAGTAACAGGATAGGATTAAGACTCCTATTTTAACTCCTTGTAGAGTCTAAATCAACACACATTTGCTAAACACCCACTAAACCAAGCACTGGAACTATACTGATGCCATAGAACTGACCTTGAAGTGGGTCACTGTTGCTATGTGAGCTCCTGGTCCAGCCTGGGAGCTTCAACAAGTTGAAGGATGAGTAAAATTGAGTCAGGAAAAATGGGGAGTCAGAGGAGAGAAGAGGCATTCCTGGTAGGGTGGATGGTATGACCACAAGCACGGAGATCTGAAATAGCTTGGTGTATCCTGGGAACTCTTTGTAGTTCAGGGTTTCTGTGACATAGAGCATGAGTCTGAGAATGGTGGGAAAATAAAAACTATGGCTGAAGTTCAGGGCCATGCAAAGAGGGCCTTGTAATTGGCATTCAGGAATTTAGACTCTATCACCAAGGTCATTGGAAGCGATTGAAGGGTTCAAGTGGACAGGACCCTTGTGTAAAATCATTGAAGGGCTCATACAAAGCCACTGAAGGGTATTGTATATCAAGTAGAGAACAGATCAGAAAAAGAGATCAATTAGTAAAATTTTGCAATGCCTGTGCTCAAAATTGGGTGGTCTTTTGTCATGGAAGAATTAGAGATGGAGAGAAGGGAATTGATGCAAGAACTTCTTGGGAGGTGAAGTTGACAGGTCTTGGTGATTGATTGGATACAGAGTAGAGAGAGGAAAGGAGTCAGGATAGCCCCAGGGTCCTTTCCGTTATATAACCTTGACAACTGTCTGGAGCATTCCCAGCCCAAGACCAACATACCTAAATATCTAACATCATCCTGAGGTTACTTGGAGACCACAGACACAGAGCAAATGGAAAGAACAGTCTTGAACTAGTCAAAGGGCTATGTCCAG